>BMAO01008695.1:0-163152 GCA_019973975.1 Trichonephila clavata | reverse complement strand
TATAATCTTATATGCTGTTGCATAAGATTCCTAATAACAGACACCATAGCCAATAAATTTTGAACGATGGACAAATTAAAATGCCATTAATAAATTATTTAAGTGTTTAAATTAAATTTTTTAAGGAGTAAATTAAAATATAATCTTATATGCTGTTGCATAAGATTCTCTAATAACAGACACCATAGCCAATCAATTTTGAACCATGGACAAATAAAATGCCAGTAATAAGTTATTTTAAGTGTTTAAATTAAATTTTTTTAAGGAGTAAATTAAAATATAATCTTATATGCTGTTGCATAAGATTCCCTAATAACAGACAACATAGCCAATAAATTTTGAACCATGGACAAATAAAATGCCAATAATAAATTATTTTAAGCGTTTATAAATTAAATTTTTTAAGGAGTAAATTAAAATATAATCTTATATGCTGTTGCATAAGATTCCCTAATAACAGACAACATAGCCAATAAATTTTGAACCATGGACAAATAAAATGCCAGTAATAAATTATTTTAAGTGTTTAAATTAAATTTTTTAAGGAGTAAATTAAAATATAATCTTATATGCTGTTGCATAAGATTCTCTAATAACAGACACCATAGCCAATCAATTTTGAACCATGGACAAATAAAATGCCAGTAATAAGTTATTTTAAGTGTTTAAATTAAATTTTTTAAGGAGTAAATTAAAATATAATCTTATATGCTGTTGCATAAGATTCCCTAATAACAGACAACATAGCCAATAAATTTTGAACCATGGACAAATAAAATGCCAGTAATAAATTATTTTAAGTTTTTAAATAAAAAATTTTAAGGAGTAAATTAAAATAGAATCTTATATGCTGTTGCATAAGATTCCCTAATAACAGACAACATAGCCAATAAATTTTGAACCATGGACAAATAAAATGCCAGTAATAAATTATTTTAAGTGTTTAAATTAAATTTTTTAAGGAGTAAATTAAAATATAATCTTATATGCTGTTGCATAAGATTCCCTAATAACAGACAACATAGCCAATAAATTTTGAGCCATGGACAAATAAAATGCCAGTAATAAATTATTTTAAGTGTTTAAATTAAATTTTTTAAGGAGTAAATTAAAATATAATCTTATATGCTGTTGCATAAGATTCCCTAATAACAGACAACATAGCCAATAAATTTTGAACCATGGACAAATAAAATGCCAGTAATAAATTATTTTAAGTGTTTAAATTAAATTTTTAAGGAGTAAATTAAAATATAATCTTATATGCTGTTGCATAAGATTCCCTAATAACAGACAACATAGCCAATAAATTTTGAACCATGGACAAATAAAATGCCAGTAATAAATTATTTTAAGTGTTTAAATAAAAAATTTTAAGGAGTAAATTAAAATAGAATCTTATATGCTGTTGCATAAGATTCCCTAATAACAGACAACATAGCCAATCAATTTTGAACCATGGACAAATAAAATGCCAGTATCTTTACTCTCCAAATCCACCATACGTTGATGTGAAGTTTTTAAGTGTTAACAAAAGAGCGTACACAGGCTGCGGCTTAGGAATTCAGCCTTATAAGCCAACAAAGTTTTAATTTTTTAACATAAATATAACATCCCCAGCGCTTTCATCAGTATGTTTTTTCCAAAAAAAATCTCATCCTCTTCCCTATAAAAGAAATCTGTGTACGTCACTGCTCAACAGATTGTACGAAAAATGTGTGTTAAAAATACGTTCATTTTTATTATTTTACATATGCATTTGGATCCCTGATTTAACGAATTCATCGGGACGGAAATTTTTTTCGTTAAATCGGGGTTATTCGTTTTATATCGGAATCTAATCAAAATGCAAACTTCTGTACTTACCTTTTGTAAATTCCATTAGCGATTACACAAAAAATATGCTCAGTCAGAAATTACACATTTCTTATTCAACAGCTGAAAATACTATTAAGGAGCTATTAAGCATCAGTTAACTGGAAATTTAAAGTATTGACTAATAGATGCTTGGAAATCATTTTGATTCCTGATTCGAAAGAGATCTTTTTCGACTTTATGCAGGGAAGAAAATACTGTATCATTTACATCCTGTTGCATAAAAGAGAGGTAGGTTTTAACTTTCCAAACAATGTAAAACATTAAAAAATTAACAGTTTTGATTGGAGTTTCATTATTAATTTCTGTATTAGAATCGCCATTCACTGGCTCCTACAAATCAACTGTTTTCTCAATTTCAAGCACAGAGAGGCAGTCCGTCATTAAATGTATCATAATCGTTAAAATATCCCTGTGTTATAGATTGGGATGAGATAAGAAAGAAATTTCCTGTCCTACTCACGATTCACATGATTGGTTGCATTCATGATTCATCTGCACTGTAAAGTCTAGTAATGATCTTCACTCTTTCCCACTGAAATTTGCTGCTTGTAAGAAGATTTACTTTCTGTTCTCTGAACAAAAAGGATATGTCGTTTGAAAAAAAAAATTCAATTTTTTCTTATTCAACCTAATAAAAAATATTTTTCCAGCTATTGAGTATTTCTTTGATTCGGGTTAGATTATATTCATTAAATAGGTTTTTTTTTTTGCCTTTATTTTAATCGGAATAAGAGAAAAATTCGTTAAATCGGGGCCCGACTGTATATCTATTATTCCTATTTTAATTTATCTATTGAGTCAATGTCATACTAAAGTTAGGCATTGTGCTACTGGAAACGATATATCTCATAATTCAGACTTATGATCAAGAGACGTGGATATCAAACCGACGCGCACAAACTGCTTAGGTATCTCGCTTTTCTAATTTCTGCTAGCATATCAAAAATTACGAAGTTTGTCGCCAATAGCTCAGGTGTTGCTTGCTGAGGGCGAAGTTAATAAATAAGCACTTATTAGCGTACCTTATGATTATTTTTGAGTTCCAAATAAATTTTTTATTGGGATTATCATTATTATTTTGCTTAAGTATCCTCGACGCAGATGAGCTTCTTGCTCCATCACAACCAGGCCATAATGGTAGACAAAAATAATGTTAGGCATATACGTTATGATTCAAAGCAAAAGAAACATGCATTATTGTAATTTTATACAGTTTTCTCATGGTTTCTTCCGCTTTTTGAAAGAAATACATCTTGTTGCACGTTCATCAAATTAAAAGTACGTGTATAAGTTTGTGTTGTATAGCTGAGAATTAAGAATGAAAATATTTTTTCTTTGGTAACAATTATATTCAAAATATATTTCTATATAATTCAAATGTAATTATACTATTTTTTTTTAAATATTATAATCATAATAAAATTTAATCTTTATTTCTTCAATTTTTCTTTTTCAATTTAAGTTTATCCTCCTCTTAACATATGTAAATATGATCGCTTATTTCCAAATATTTTTTGCAATTGGTCTCTTAGCTATTTTATTGATCAAAGGACTTCTACCCTTAAAAGGATTTCCGTTTTAAGGGTAGAAGTTCTGTTTTCTTATACATTTTAATGGGCATCTGAAACATGTTTTAAACTTCAATGTGCCATCAAAAATATTTGACATACATATGAGAGAAAATCCCGACAGTTGGAAACTTCTTCAATGTCGAAGGGGGTTTGTAACAGACTAAAAATAAATTTATTGTTAAAACTCAATTTTGTCAACTAAGATATTAAATAAATATTCCGATATAATTCAGTATGTTTTTTAAGCAATGGTATCTAACAGAAGCTAAAGAATTGTAAGTAATAATGAATCATGGATTTAAAAAAAACTAAAAAAATATAGCAAGTTTTATTTTTAAAGGGGGGGGGGAGATGAGAGAGAGAGAGAGAGAGAGACCTCCAAATTAAACTTGAAATAGAAGGGACTTGTTCTCAAAAAGAGTGTATTACTGAAACTTTACACATATTTTTTAATAAGGTTATTTCTTTTGGTAATAATACAACCTTATTTCTGATATAATAATATTTAATTTGTAGTATGCAATTCCTAAATATAAAACAATTTTATGTAAATAAAAAATATTATGTATTAAACTTTTAACAAATTTTTCTTATGTATATAAACTTAATTTTAAGCATTCTAAAGGCAAAAATTGTTTTTATAAAATTATATGCTCTTCTGCTGAATATTCAAATAGACTCAATTTTAAATTTTATAAAAAAGTAACTTTATTTTTTTTAAGTAAAATGCAGTATTTTCAATTGCATACTAGTGCAATTATCCCCATTAAATTGCTTGTAATTTAAGTGAATTTCTCAGGTAATGAGAATTATTTTTCTTATACATGGGATTTCATCTTTTTTTTTTTTATCATAAACCATCTAAACCATTGGTAAAGAAAATCATCAATACAAAAATTTCCAAATAATAATGTTGTTGTTGTTTCTGATGCCACCTGTCTGACGGTGTCAGATCGAGGCCCACGAAATTCATCGTGGCAAGGGGCTAGGTGTACGCCTGTCATTAGCTTTGAGTACCATGTAGGTGACAGTACGATTTGGCTCGGTTCATGCACGATAGATGTCAACACCACCTATCTCCACAATTTAGGCATGGAACTGGAAGGGTGGGAAATATTCTCAGGCCCCCTGCACCCATGGTTTTTTTGATGCGACCACCCACAAGACTTTAGGACCCACTGATTTAACGAGCATGTACTCAGTGTGTACTCGGAGGGTATTTGGTGGCATCGGGCATCGAACCCGGGAATTCCAGTCTGGAGTCCGATGCTCTAACCACTAAGCTACCCACGACCCTCCAAATAATAATAAAGTTTATTACGATCTCACATTTGCTTAAAGGATGTATCTATATAATATAAAAAGACTTGTATTTTTTTTTAAAAAAATTGTTTCAATCCTTGCACTAAAATTTCAACAAGCATCTATATCAAACAAACTCCTCATTTCTTAACTTGATTCGAATCTCACAAAACAAATTCGTTCTCCAAAAATTTATTTATTTGGTTGGATGGTTATTCAGAAACCCTAGTTATTATCGCATATTCTTCGTTATGTTTTAACAATTCCTTACGTATACATCTCACGCAAACATCTATTTTTCAAAATCGTGCAATACCTTTTCTTTGATCTCAAGTGCCCAAAAGATGCTTTCAACAAATACCTTCCACCAACGTATGCTTCCACCACCGTTAGGAGAACTCATGAGAAATAAAAGAAAAATAAAAGAAATATTCACGGGGATATCCACTTAAGAATGCCGCTTGACGGACACTGGCTAATCGATAGCGATCGGACAGTGACAGATGATTCTGATTAAGGACAATCCATCGTACACCTTCTTATGAGCCTTCACCTCCAACGATTCCGATCTCCGGGCCCCAAGCCCTTGGGTCAACAGGAGACAGAGCCAATATTTGCCTATTACGCCTGGTGGTAACAAGGGCCCTCGGATACAACCCTACTGGAAATGGTACTGGCATGTGGGTAGCCTATCTAATGATGGAAAAGCCTACTCGATCTGTCGGCAAACATTTCTTGGTGTGAGAGGTGAAAATGTAGGAGTTTTTGGCATAAAAATGAGTCACGTATGTTACTTTCTATATTTCAAGTAAAAAACTTTAAAATTTTTTCCACGTTCCTGAAATACAGTTGTACTATATATAATTAACAATTTCAAATTCCTGGCCAGGAAAGATCGATTGTTGTTGTTTTTTTAGTTTGTAAATTTCAGCACATTTCAAATTGATTCGTACAATTTTTTGTGTTATTATAATTTAGATGGTTTACGTAAAAGCTACTCTGAGTTGTAATCATTGAATAAAAAATTCAGGTTCTTTTGCGATACAGATGTTGAAGTAAAAGTTGTATTTATAATAATATGTCTTTCAAAATAATCTGTAAAGGAATTTATAAAGAAATTAACTGCTGATGTATTTGTACTTTCAAAATTATTGATTGACATATTTTTAAACGTTACATTATATTAGTTAAGTCCTGAAATAAAATGAAATAATTCAATATAGAATGACGTTATATATATATATATTTTAAAAACCTAAGAGTTTTATACATTAACTAAATCAATATTTTTAATGTAAAAAAGTAAGGGCTTTAACAAGAACAATCAGTTATTCTGGACCATTTTTTATCAATTATCCTATTGGTTAGCTTTTGCAATAAGACTCAATGGAGTGGATAAAAAATAAAAATTATAAGGGATCATTCACTAAAATTTTTACTAAAATTTATTCTGCTATTATTATTCTTTTATTTCCACTTTTTTAGATTTTCGAATAAAAATTAATCAAAGTCCTTTTCTTCCTACAAATTAAAATGTCTGTGAATAAAAATGAACATGTTAAAAACTAAATATTTTCGAGAATCCCTAAATCTATTTAAAATATAGTAGACTGTTTGTTCATAAGTTGAAAACAGTAATAGAAAATGTGATATACTGATTGTGTGTGGTCAGTAGAGCACACAAAATTTTTTCAAGGGGAGTCCATGTTTGAATGTCCCCCAACTCGTATCATACCTCAAGACAAGAACACCAACTGATTCTTCTGATTTTGTCGATTTTGTAAACGAAAAACAGTTAAAAATAAATTATTGTATTAATAATTAGGATTAATTAATAAAATAAATTGTTAATTACAAGTACTTAGTTAAATTTTACGTTATATATTATGATTATCCTCAATCGAAAAAAACTCAAGTGCTTTGGGGGGTGTCCAGACCCTTAGGATACCCCCCTTGTGTGCGCCACTGTGCGTGGTAACTTAGTTTACATTTCTTAAACTTAGGAAGAGTTTGACAAGGAACTTCCACCATTCGATTTTTCATATATATATATATATATGAAAAATCGAATATATATATTTTGTTCCATGTTATACATACGCTTAGTTAATTCTTCTATAATAGACTCTTCCATCATTTTAAAAGTGTGTTTCTTTAAATCTGGTTTAAATCTTCTAGCTTTGTTATTGATATTATTTTGTATTATCAATTTTATTATGCCATGTATTTCTTTCATTTTATGTTACTATATATATATAAACTTTTCTAACTTTTTCTTAAGTTTCTAGAAAATAATTGATAGTTATATGACACAGTACGAATAATCAATTTTGTGATGAATTTCTAGACAGACATTCGTCATTGGAGTCAAATTATTCCATGTGCCGAAATATCATTATTTATGATCAATATATAATTTCTTTACTTAGTTTCATCAATCAGATTATCATTGCGGAATAATGATATCCACTCGTTAAACTTCATTATGATTTCTACTCGTTACTCCGAATTTCAGTTGATTTGACGATCTTTTATTAACGTCGCTGAACGTATGGGAGGATTATTGGCGACGGACTAGGAATTTTGAACCTCGGTCAAAAATTCAAGTTTCGAAGTTGGTTGCTAAGAATATTTATATCACCTCTGTGTACTGTTCCTCTTCGTCAAAGGTCTTCAACCTGCGTACCGCAAAACCCTAGGATTCCCCGGAACTTTGACAGGGGTTCCGCAAGCGATCACTATTTGCTGCATCAAAAGGCCAAAATTGTAGTAAAATTTAAACTTTTATGAAAGTTTGAGCTCTTAGCGGCAGTTTTCTTGTAAAATAAGTATAAATAAATATTTTACGGATTAAATTAAATCAAGAATTTCATGAGAGTCGCGTGCTTTAATGGATAAATCAGAAAGCTTGCCAATGAAGAAGGAACAACTTATGAACATATCAATAAATTTTACTTTATCTAAATTTAAGCAGGAATATCTCCTAAATTTTAGGTTTAAAATTTGCAGAATACCAGAAGTTTCTCTCACACAGTTATAAACATTTTAAAGCCATTCCGAAAAAATGTAAAGTAAAAATATTTGTCAACGTATGTGGCAACAAAAGCGAAATATAAAAGTATAATAAATTAACGTAGAATATGAAATGCAACTCTAGATACCTAAGTTCGATCAATGCAAGCACATATCCCAGTTATTAAATATGATGAAATGGTAGATGACACCTGGAGCTCGAATTAATGAGTAAATTGCATTAATATTATGTTAAAAATCTTAATAAAAAATACAATTTTTTTTTTATTGTTTTTACTTAAAGTATTTCTAACATGTTGATCAACTTTAAATATTATTTTAAAATATATTCTTCAAAAGGCTTCTTTTTTTAAATTTTTGGATGGCATATCCTGGAAATCCTATAGTTCCGAGGTTCAAATTTTGAAGACTCCACTGCCTACATAATTAAAGCTAAATTGAAATCCTTTGAAAATTTTGCGTGTAAATGATTCAATTCCACAATTTATAGTGAAGAAAAATAATACAGAAGAGAGGGAGAAGGGAAAGAGGAGAGAAGTAACTCCTATGAATTTTTTCATGATGATAAGTAATCAATTACGAGATTAGTTAGTGTTAAGTTTTTCTTCACCAGACAATTAAATTTCATGAAATATGAAATTTAAATTGTCTTACAAAACCAAAATATTTATTTAAGTGACAACCTGGAAGATGTAACAATGATTATAAATTTCTTTCTGTTAGCTTGTCATCTAAAAAAAGAAAGTCCATAGTTTGATTAAATATTTTTTTAAAGATCTCTTTGTAATAAATCCACTTTAATCAAAATGTTATAAAGCAAACATTTTCTCTTTTTGTTAGTAACGAGCTGGAGCATAAGGAATATAAAACTCATCACTATTCATAGTTATTTCATTTACCTTTTATACAAACACAATTATAGCTTTAGGGTTTAACATAACAGCTGTTGAAAATTCTCTTCAGCTTACTAGAGAAGGTACTGGCTGCATAAATATTTAGGACTGTAAAGTTGAAAAATGGTATTCAGTTGGATTGCGTCTTTCAAAGGTCTTTTATGCAGAACATAAAAGACGAATTAGACGCCATACTCAAAACAAATTGCTTACCTTCACTTTCAGAACCAGGTGTTAAAAGCAAAACATCATTCATTGAGCTTGCCGTTTTGTAAGAATGAATAGAAAAGAAAAAACGATTGTCTCTTTTCATTAGTATATTATCCTTATTATTATCATTATTATTATTATTAAAATGTTTGACATATATCTTTCAAAAAGCTATACATTCTTTTAAATATTTGTTATATTGATGGCTTTTATTTCAAATATTTTTAATTTTATGTAAATCGTAATAGAGAGTGACAGAGAAAGCAATATCTCCTTAAATAATCCATTATTAGTTAATAGTTATTAAAATTTTAATAAATCCATTTTAAATTGAATTTCTTAATATCGAAAAAGGATTTCATCAGATTTATGTATTGCCACGTCTTTATTGACGATCTAGAAACATATATTTTTTGTTTCTCCAAAAAATACAATTGAAATTTGTGCACTGCAGTCTCAAATGAATCTAGGAAAAATAATTAATGAAATTATAAGTTATCAACTAAATACAAATTCAGTTTAATTATAGTAGCATTCATCTAAAAAAATTGCGGCAAATTTAAGTTTCTATTTCGAAATTTCGAGATTATTCTTTTGTCTTAAATAAATACTTTAAAAAAATAAAATAAAAAAGTTTTTTTTTTTTTAAAAAAAGGAATAAAAGTTTTTTTGATTAATAACTTGTAATTTTTAAAAATTTCTTAAAGGTAACAATAAAAAAATCTCTTTTTCTTAATTATTTAGAAATAATTACTAAAATGATTGCTTAAATTCCCACACACACAACTTTTACTATTTATATACTTCCCAGTTTAAAACTGTACAAAATTAGTCTATTTTTCAAAAATTTTGATCAGCTCTGTTGCCACAAAGGAACACAAAGTTATGTGAATTAATGATGCCTTAGTTTAATGCTAGAAAATAAGATATACATTTGAAATATTTTTTTCAGCAGAAATATTATACAATTTCAATATTATATTTTGATTTTCGTAAGCGTATGTAAAATTACTTATTTCTATTCTATTAAAAACTTTTTCCCCACAACTTATCATTACATTTTTCAATTTTTAATTCAATCTCTCACTCCACCACTCAATTATTCAATCCCCAAACCCCAGCTTTGTTTACACCACTGTACGAAAACCCTCTAATCTCATAATTTTGAACCATCTTCATTTTCGATCCATAAGAAGATATAGTCAGATGCCGATTTAACGAATTCATTGAGACTAAATATTCCATTCGTTAATTCGAGGATATTCATAATATCAGGGTCAAAAAAATGCAAACATTTTGCATTATCTTTTTAGAATTTCTGTAATAAACTACTATATAAAAATTACAATGCTAGAAATTGCACTTTTTATTCAGTTGCTAAAAGTACTGGTACCACTGGATGAGATAAGAAAGGAATTTCTTGTCCTATTCAAAACTCACACGATAGGTTACTCTTATGACTCATCTGCCCCTGTAAAGTCTAATAATGGGTTGCACCCTTTCCCTTCGAAATTTTCTGCTGACAAGAAAATCTATCTGTTCAGGACAAAAAGGATGAGTCATTTGAAAATAAATCCAATTTTTTCTAATCCAAACTAATAAAAAAAATTCTCGACAGTTGAAATAATTCATTAATATTTTGGGTTTATTATTCTTTACATAGGGACTTTTTGCCTTCATTTCAATAGAAAAATTCCATATATCACGAAATTTGTTAAATAGGGTTCGGTAAGTCGGGGTCCGACTGTATTTCAAAGGATTATAAAATCATTTTTGAATATCAGTTTATCTTAGTAAGAACCCAAACTAGAAGGAAACTCTACGTGGTAAATTCCATCTTTATTTTATGCTCAGTTGAAGGATAAGAGTTTGGCTGTGTATATAGATGTTTATTTTCTCTGACATTAAAATAGGCCTCTGCATTGAGAAAAGTAGTAAGCAACTTTCCGTACCATCTTGTGTGATGGTGTGTTTACTACTGCACCAGCTGCTTTGAGGCACTGGCGACAAAATATGCCAAAAGTCGTAAATCGTGAGAGAGTAGTCGTTAATGCACCTCAAGTGCACCGATGTACAAAGACAGCTGATGGTGAAAGATATTGGAAATTGTTTTCGAGTATGAACCTCATCGATAACTCTTAGGTCCAATTGTGTTCGATGTTTTAGATTTCGTAGAATTGATTTTTACTAAAAATTGTTTTGACCTTGAAAAGGTTTCCGGCAATATATTTAAAAAATTTACAAATGTAAAATTTATTTGAAATATTAGTAAGGCATTCCCTTATAAAGCTAGTAACTTTTATATTTCTCAGTAATAATAAAAAAAATGCTGAGTATTAATTTTTGTATTAATCGAAAAATGCATTATTAACATGTATCCTATGGTAAATGGAACAAATTATATATTTTTGCTTTCAAAAAACCTAAAAAGTTTGATTAACAACCATTCAAGAATAATTTTTTTTATGTATTGTACATTAGAATCTTTGTAAGTAATTGACCACTTAAGTTATCTGAACAAAATATTGAATTAAGTCTACAGCACTGAGATCCATTCACTTCACTAATGCACACATTTTATAAAATCAAACACAGTAAAATCTCACATAGCACCACTCAAAATTAATACATTTAGTATTTTCTCATTGCTTAGTTATTTTTCCTCTACAGAAATAAAAAGAAAATTCTACCTTGATCCATTTTTTGTTTCGGTTATAAGTGTGAAAAGCTCTCTTAAAGTTTAGCTATGCAATTAAACATACTGGAAACTTTTCTCAATAAATGTCTTTATTTGTACAATCATATGTGCATGGCATTCTAATCTAATTTGAATTTTTATTATAAATTAAGATAAGTAGTTAAATTTGCTCATTTATCGGTATTTTTTAACTGTAAGCAATTTACAGTATATAACGGATTTCACATTTGTGGCCTTCTACTAATTCTAAAGGGGAAATATATTTTGTAAAAAATCTGTTGTTTGGAGAACTTCTTTCAGTATAGAAATCGTCAATTTCCAAAATAGAACTACTATACTATAGAATTGAGTTCGCGAGTGAGAGAGAAAATGAGAAGAAAGAGCAATTGAACGTGCTGTTAGATTAAATTATGAGTAGAGTTTGCAATTGGATCGTCAGCGTTCCTGGAAAAAGGATTCAACACTTCGTGTTATAGTTCAAGGAATACAGCTGAGTATTTGCATTTATTGATACTATTTTTTCAATATATATGTAAGTATTTTGAGTAGATAAAAACTGACTTGCTCCTCATTATCTGAATGAGGAGCAAGTAAAAATAATTGAAATTGATAATAATAGTAATTGATTGAAAGATAAAGTAAAAATTGTTTCTCTTTTAATGATGTGTGGTTTATCCTTATACAAACTCTCTCACCAATACGGGCGAAGATGTGCAACAAGTATAATTAAGTATAAGATTTTTTTTTTCATTTTTTAAATTGATATATATGTTATAAAATATTTCTATATATATACTAATATATAAATATATATATATGAGTGTGTGTACTTCAAATTTCATCTCACACTGTTGAGGTATGGAATAAACTCGATTTAGCAAAATTTAAGGATGAACTAATAATAAATTGGTACTGTTCGGTCAGCCAAACGCAAACCATAATTCCTGAAATATTTCTATTGACTGCAAACAAAATATTGATGAATATATCCAGTTCTGGTCATTCTCTGCCCAGTTTTCAATTTCAATTCATTTAAGTTAGCATCACTTTACAGTAAGTAGCTTTTATCTTCTTATTTTATGTTTCAATGCCAAAAGTTTTCACTTAGTGCGATTTGTGCCAGGCTAACCGAATAATTCCATAAATTATTGCCCTTTGCCTCAATGGAAATGGATAGCATAAGAAATTCAGCCTATTATGTAATGCAATACAGTATATGCCGGAAAAATTTGGTCTTTTTCGATACAACAAAACAAAACAAAATATTAAACACTACTAAGATTAAAAGCTATTTATTACAATCAATAATTGAAAATTTGTTTATAAAACCCGAAGTATTGAATAATGCCGAATCCGCCTCAAACAATAATAACCAACGTTACTCCAAAAGTTTACCAATTGCTTCCCCTATCCCCAACTCATTGGATTCCAATAGCTGAGTAAATCCCATCACGGATGTGGTCAACTGGAAGTGACCTCTCCTTTTCAACCCTTCAACTGACCATTTACGCGGGAGGGTGGAGAAAAGGGTGACTGATAAATATTTGGCTCTCTTTAGTGGAAGACAAGGCAATCGAATTTGCTATTGACCACCGACTATGGATGAGTGTCCAGTGGGAAGATCCTCTTCGCTGATTTATGGTGGAGTGGCTGACCGCAGGTCAGGCACCATTGCGTCCACTTCATAAATAAATACCAGCATCGGATGGGGCGGAGGTCATTAGGATAGAATTAACGGTCCTAAATCCGGGTCTGTCAGCACAGCTGCGTGGTTTCTGGAAGAGTCTGATTTGGAAAAGGATGCACTGATTGCGACGAGACAGAAAAACTGTAGGGATAATCAAAAACTACTCAGCTTACTCGATGAATCTGTGGGGGTAAACAGCAGATCAATGCCGAAAAGAAAACATTATTCAACGGGTGAATGCTGAATTATTTATATTTTGAGAATGTTACGCTATATTTGTGTGATAAATATAATATTTATATTAATTTTAAAAATACTTATAGATTGTTATCTGTTCAATTTGTTCTCATTATTTTTTGCTATAAAATAATATTATAAGCCTCAAATTTATATACCAATATTACATAAGCCTAAATTTCTATTAAAGTTTAAAAGTGACTTTTTATGCAGAATACAATGTAATAAAAAACATTGTTAGTCAGTGCAATGAGAGGCATACACATACACACAAACAAAAATATAAATCTACATGCATACACAAACACACACATACGTATGAATATAAAATGCTAAAATTCTCTGTAATGGTGATTCAATTACGTAGTTTATATGAAAAATTGCACAGTGAACTTCTAGCGATACATCTCACAATTTAAAATCTCTATCGCAGGGGTGGCCAACCTTTTTGGAAAGAGGGCCACTATTTGATTAAAAAATAATTGTGCATGCCTCTTCCAGCTTTTCCAACTAACATGGAAAATTGGAAAAAATGTTACTTATAAGCTTATTATGGGATTTTTACACAAATAGCACATTTTTTAAATGCAAGTCTATATAGTAGAAATTTAAAAATAATTTAATAAATAAGACGGAAGTACCAAACTTAGGTATTATTGTTGATAAACTTTTTACAAGTTCAATCAATTAGGTTAGGTATATATAAAATAAAAATGAGTAAAACTTGAATAATTTAATTCAAAATAATTATTAAACGCTCAGTATCTACTTAAAGTGGCTTTTGAACTGCTACTTTTTTTTACCAAGTCATCTATATTAGGTTTAGCTCTTACAGATGCTAACGAAAAATTAAGTCATTATAAGGGCACATTAGCCAATTTTGAGTGACATTTATTCTATTATGTTAATTGCAGAAAAAATTTATTCACAGACCTATTTTGATCTAAATTTTGAGATTTCTTTTGTCTGAGACAGGAACACTTTAATACAATTGTAAGAAATAGTTATTTTTATTATATTTTCAAAATTTTTTGAAGTTTTCAGTAAGTCTTCGCGTGCCACAGATACAACTTCATCGTGCCCCACTGTGGCACGCGTGCCGTGGGTTGGTCACCCCTGCTCTATCGTATGACGAGAATGCAACCCGATGATATGCTACTAATCGAATTTCCGCTCTAGGCCTCATTAGGGTTTTGAGATTTATTTCGAATTTATGAGCTTCGGAACTCTCGTTGTTCTGGACCAGTGATTCTCAACCATTGGCACTTTAGTGTGCCACTAAATTCTTGAAGTGTGCCACCAAATTTATTTTTTAAATTATTAATTACGTTATGAGAAAAAAAAATAAAATCCGGAACCGAATCACACATTTCGGCCGTTTTATAGAAATAAAATAAGGGTATTCGTGGTATACTTAACTTATCCTTTCGTAGATAGATAGATATAAAAAATTGGATTGGGTTCGTTATCCATTTGTGTACAGGTACATATGTATATGAATTAACTTTGAATAAAGAGGAAAAACCAAATTTCGCTCTGTAATAATCGAGATTTAATTTCAAAATATTAGGAAGAGTCAGTTAGTTCATTTTGGATTAAATTACAGGTGGTTATATCATAATAGCCAAAAAAAAGCTTCCAAATATCGTTACAATTTTTTGTAACGAATTTTTTGAATTCGAATTTTCAGTATTAACAAGTATAAAAATGAAAAAAAGATCGAGACTTATAAATGTATGCGACGAAATGAGAGTGAGATTATCATTTTTACGACCCAATATAAACGAAATTATCAAAAATCATTTTGCACAAATTTCGTTTTGAATGTATTCTTATAATTAATTGCTCAATAAAGATTTTGTTGAACGCATATTATTTTATTTAACATTGAAAATTATTATCATAAATTATTTTACATAGTGTTTTATGGATAAGTAAAATTCTTTTAAAAACTTATTTTATTGTGTGTGCCGCCTAATTTTGAATTTGTTAAAAGTGCACCACTACAACAACAACAAAAAAGAAAGTTGAGAATTACTGTTCTAGACCCCCCCCCCCTAGCCTTTTTATCCCCACGGACCGGGGAACGCTTGATAATCTTATTGCAACCCGCTGAAGGTAGGACGTTGATTGCTTATATTTTTAGATCGTTTTGATTTAATAATTTTAATTTAATTGTATTTAAATATGTCTTCAGAATAAATACAAATATGAAGATAAAGTGATTTAACTTGGAATATAAAGTGATATAAAATGGAAAGTCGCACAAACCCGAGAGAAATACACAGTAAAAAAATGGAAATAATTCAATGTTCTTTGGGTGACGTAGTGTCATTTGATCCATGGGCCGGTACCGGCTCTCGCCCCGGGGATTGGGGAAAACTGTTCTAAACCAAGGGTCAGTAAACTTTCGAGAGGGAAGAACCAAATTGTAAGTGAAACAAAACAGCTAAGGTATCAAGAGCCATTTAAATGCATACACTTGCTCACCCTGGGGGGGGGGAGTGATTTTCTCGGTTGTTGTCATGATCAGGATTGTCGAGCCTCATTAACTATTTTTATTATATTTTAATAAAATTTTTCATTCCTTCAAAAACTAAATACTAGTGAAGATATTTTTTATTTCTGTGGCTGAATGTAATTAAAACCATTGTCTTAAAATATTGTAATGTTGAGAATTAAACTTCAAACTCTCGGAAAAAATTTCCTCACGAATAATATAAGTGTTTTTTCCCCCCAAGAATTTCACATTTACACTAATAAATAAAATTAGTTTTGTTTTTGCATATAGAACTCATTTCTCAATACTTTTTTTTGTTAATCATTACGTTATAAAATATGGAATGTTTTTGCCACTTATGTTTGGGTTGTAAGTGTATCCTCCTGTACACACACAATCAGATGTGCTCCCAAACTCATGTACGCAAATAAGTAAACATTGCTAGAAATCACTTTAAGAAGTCTCTTTCTATGGTGGCATTTTTACCAATAAAATTGATTTTTTATAATTTAGATCTATTTTAATATTTTTATTGAATATCAGTAAACTTTCTCAATGAAAAACGATGTAATATAGAAGTAAATAAGTTAACTATTTGATCAATTATATTAAATTAAATTAAATATATATGTAAATACAAATGAATATATAATTATAAAAGAGGAAAAGTAACAAAATGGTTTTAGTTGATACAATTATTTTTAATACATGTATGCAAAAGTCTGAAGAGTCGCAACCGTCTATGAAAAGAGCTGCGATTTGCCGATCCTGTTCCAGACGATGGTCTTTGATTAACCAATGACTGAATATAAATGATTTTGGAAATCCGCATTGATCCAAAAATATTTAAGTGACAAATTTTTTATGTCACGGATGAAATCTCCTGGATGTGTAGGTTTCGTACACAGATTTATTTCAATTTTTTTAGTCTGGAATTCCCTCTAGCTTAAAATTTCTAGCACCGTAATTTTATTTACATGATTTTTCTGTACAGCGACAATGTTTATTTACAGAAGAACTTTCAAAAATTATTTTTATAAACTGATGAATTCATTGAAGCATTTAATTGTCTTTCTGAGAGTTGAAGTAATTTTTTTCAGAGAAAGCAGAATATTGTACTATTTGAAACCATCGTATAATTCAGACATAAATTAAAAGGAATTTATCATGTTAAAACAGTGGCGCACACCTGGGGGTCCGGACCCCCCCCCCCCAAAAAAATCCCATGATTTTTGATCGATTGATTATAATTTTATGTATATAGTATGTAAAAATTTTTTAGTATTTGTTTTTAATAGTTAATTTTATTATTAAGCTAATTATTCATTTATTAATTAATTCTTTACTGTTTTTTGTTCCCGAAAATCGACAAAATTAAAAGAATATGTTAGGCGGCGTATTGAAGCATGGTAAGAGACTTTACTGTGTTAAACTATTCATTGTTCTTTAAATAAAACTATCTTTAAAAATGTATTTCTTCAATTTTGTTAGTCTTTAGTTTTAGGTAAGAAGCATGTAAGAGTGATAACGATTTTTTTATGTAAAATTTTATCAAATAATAATAATAATAAATAAATAAATAAACTCTGCACGCGCGTTGCATTTTTCTGAGTTACTTGAGTACGTAAAATATTGAGTATTTCTCAAAGCATATAATCGATTCCAAAGATTCATATCCTTAGAAAAATAACCACTTCAGTAATGTAGCATGTATCCCTTTTATTTTACTGAAATATTCCAAAATGCGAGGTTTTTTAAATGCTCATCTTCAATTTCAGTTTCATCATTTTGTGTTCACTAGTAAACAAAATTAACTAATTTTTTAACAATAATTTTGCTTATCCTAGTGGAATAAAATATATCTGTGCAGAATTGTGAAGTATAAAAAACATAAAACATTCTCATACATATTAATTATTTTATTCTCATACATATTAATTATTTTGTGCGTACTATGAAATATACTATGCAAAAATTGTTTGTGTAGTCAACTTAAATTTAAAAGAAAAGTTTTATATTAAACATAAATATCTAATAAGTTATTTTTTTACGATATGTAGAATATTTTCTGAGTAAAAAAGGATTTAACTTATGAAGTAATTGAATGATTGGTACATTCATACATGTTTAGCAACTATTTGACGGCAAACTATCATGAAAATATATTATTTTTAAAGGAGATTGCACATTTAAAAAACATGTACATATATATTTCTCGTTTTTAAGGAATACTTTCGCTGGACTGAGAAACTAAAGTCATGATGCATCCCACTGTATTTTCAATAAAGTTATATTATTAAATTATAAACTAAATACTGTGGAAAGAAAAAAAATCATTGTAATATAATTCTAACGATGTTATGTAATGAACTTACAAGTAATTTGTATGTGTGATGCCAGCAAAGAAAATAAATCATTTCAAAACAGCATCTAATAATATAAAATATTATAATGTCAAAATTCAGCAAAATATTAAAGTGAAATTTTTTACAACGTGATATCAATAAAAATTTATGAAGTTATATCATTGCATAAAGTTGTCTAGATGACAACCAAAACAAAGAAGGAATTGCATATTTTTTTCACTATCCATCCCGTTTCATCAAAATGATCCCCCTCCCTCTCCTTCCTAAAAAAAACTCCTCTATTCGAGGACAAATATTTTTATGATATGAAAAAGCTAATTCAAATCTAACAAGTGACTACAACACTGCCTGCAATTTTCCAGCTACTTTTTTTTCACTTCACTCCCATCCAAGCATTCATGTTTTCCTCGGTGAAAAAGAGAGGGGTCGAGAAATGATTGCGTGGGAGTATTATGTAGAAGGAGGGGGAGAGGGTGAGGGTGCTTCTGGAAACCGCGGGGTCAGTTTCCGCCAGGCCATTATTGAAGAAATTTGTCTCCCTTCTGACACACTGTGAGTTATACTTTCAATGAAATGACCGATAGTGGCCTGGCCGTGTTTCATTCATGCTCGATAATTCGTGCACTGCGTGAAGGGGGGGGGGATTTCGTATTATGTCCGGTTTGACGCGCTGTCGTCCATAAAACGAGCGAGACATTCTTATTTTTAATTAATGGTGTCAACGGTGGTTTCATATTAATGTTTCAACAGATTTTAGATGTTGGTTGTCGGAGAGGAACGCATATGACATGACGTTATTCATTCTCTGCTTTGCATTATGGAATTTTTTTATACAGCTCTCCATTCAGAGGCAAAATGAAATGTGTTATATGATAAATATATGTCACCTGTGATATATTTATATGTTTAAAAGTAATTTTTTAAAAAAAGATTCTTATCTTAGCACGTTTAGGTTTTACAGTAAGTATGATTCTACATTTATGTATTGTAATACCATCCAAATCATTCAAACGAATTCGAAGACACGTGATAAGAATATTTCTGTGATGTTCCTGTTATTTTACTTGGAAATTAAAACCAAAACTTAAATGGAAATTTTTGAAATAATTCTAATAATATTTTATGTAATGTAAAGGGGAAAAAAGACTAATTATTACTTTTGTCAATTTGTTTCGTATTCGGAAATTTTTGTTATGAAGTTTTTTTATTCAAAAACAAAGTAAAATGTGATTAAAATCCAAAGATATATTTTTTTAAAGACTTCATTCCAATCAAATAAATAGAATAATCTATCTTAGCCATATCAGTATAAAACTTTTTTTAGTAACAAGTTAATGAATTTCAAAAAATAGAAACCCGCGCATGTCATAACGAAGCCAATAGAATTAACATTTTGAGCTTTATCAGGAATCCTAAAAGATAAGAATGATTGCTACACAGAACGTTATAATTTCCATAAAAATTGGCAATTGGTAAGTTTGCACTCTATTTCTCTGTATAAAAACTAAAATGTAGGAAAAAATACTATCTCTTATTTGCAAGACAGAGCATGTAATTCTATTTATGTGTGGCCCTCACAGTCTATATAATAAGACTTGCCACATTTAAAGAAACTGGCGCTCGTTAAATCTGCCGATACTTTAAGTCCCCACGTTGACGTGAAAGTTTGGTGACTGGAGTGCCAGCTCAAGCGTCATCCTCGTCACTTAACCAGGGTTAAAAATTACTAGATCCGTTGTCAAGAGCCGTTACTAAGCTAATAACCCTCGTGTGACTTATAAATGCGATGTTAATTAGTAATTGATACATCGGTCCCCAACTGGGATGTATAATGTTGAAAATTTCATCAAAAGTTTATCTGTGATAAATTATCACACACACACACAGCAGAAAAAGATTAGCATCCTAATTTTTCTTCATTCCTGTTCATAAAATGACAGTTTTACAATATTTTTTTTGACATTATACCTCTGCATTATTGCTTACATACATGATTGAAAAACATATAATTACAAACAAATAATAATTATAATTGTTACAAATTTAATAATTCCTTAGAAAGCTCTGAATGATATAGTAAAATGGCTCATACGATAAACATTGCCTTTTTAAGAAATTCATTATAAAGAAAAATGAAAACATTGGATGCATATAAAATTATGCTATATTGAAAATATTTGAGAGAAATCAATTTTCCCTTCATGAGTAAATTAATATCTGATAATTGACAAATATCTTATTATAATTATATCCCGACTTATATTTATTCATATATTATACCAGTCTTAATTTTTTTTAGTTTTTTGATTCCTTACAAACTTTTAGGACTCAGTTCATAAATTATATTTAATTTTCTTTATTTGATAATCACGTACACAACAAGATAACAATCATAAACATACTTGTCACAGGTCTATTCCAATTTTTCACACTAATAATCCTCTTGGGCCTGGGTGGGCATTAAGTCGATCGCGATCGACCTGTGGACCTCCAAGACATTTCGGGGTGACCGCTTTCACATAAGATCTTAGACGTGTATACTAAAAGAAACACAGGGGGTTATCAAAATACTGGAAACACCCGTGAGTAAAAGTGACATATTTTTTAATGCACTTCGTAAGCATTAAAGTACAATAATAACTACCAGATATTTTTTTTTTTTGTAAATATAACTGGTAGTATTCGGTAGCTTTATCGAAGTTCTGTAAATCTTGGATTTTTTTCAAAGTCGTAAAACGTTGGATCTCTCAGGTTTTCAAAGAGGTCTAATTGTGGGAGCCCGTCTATCTGGAGCAAGTGTGACCAAAACATCCCAGTTTTTAGAGGTTTCTAGAGGTACAGTGTTTACACACAGTGCAGCAAGACAAGCTCGGCAGAACAAAATAGTGGAAAAAGAAATATGTTAAATGTTCTCTTTATCTCTCATGAAACACAAAATTTTTCTCCTTCAAAAAGACGCAATTTTAAAAGAATAACTTCTGGAATCTAATGGACGAAGTAAAGTATCCTAATAAATAATCCTAATATATCCTAATAAAGTAAAAAAAAGCTGCAATTCATTTAACATTGTTCTTTCGATTTACCTACATGTGTGAATCTACATTTTCAGCGATGTATATAATTAAAACAACTTATCATTCCAGTTTCACAGACGACCGCTTAGAATGCATTGCAAGATTAACAGTTAGTAATTATATACTCAGATATTCAAGATAGTATGCAGACTAAGTCTTCTGCCGAGATTTTAACTATGAGAACTAACTTTCAAATAAAAATGATTTATTTTTTTGATGTATTTAGAATTGTTTGATAATAAATGCATCATTTGATAATATTAAATTTATGGGTATAATTATTATCTTTGTATTTTGCGTTTTACTGAAAACGCAGTTTTAAAAGTGTATACGTTTTTTTATTGTAGTTATGTAGGCAAGTACATATTCTGCATTTATTATTGTTATAATATAAATATTGTTGAGCTTTTCTTTCTTTTTTTTTTTTGCTTATCACACCTACGCCACAGAGTGGACCGCAACACCTTGAAAAAATTAGAAGTAGACCGTGCCATGTAAAAGTCTGCCCACCCCTGCTCTTGGGCAAAAATGGGTCTTTAAAATTTAATTTATTGAAAGCCTTCATTCGAAGATGTGACTTGTATATAAAGATTAAACTTTCGAGTTTCAAAAAGAGAGGTTAGACTGCTGCGGCTAACAGGGACTGATTAAACGTGGAATGAGGCGTAGAGGCTGATTATTGTAATATTAAAATTGACGATTTGTCGATTAGGAATGAAATTAGATTAGATCGCTAAGAATTAGAAGGTATTGCCTTGACGTAAGGGATCTGTTTAGTTAACTCTTTATCTACAGACGGTACTTATAAGTAACACTCACTTTAAAATTACATAGAATAACCACTTTTACGAATACTCTGATGATACTTAGCTGGGATATTCTTTGAATTCCCCTTTTCCATGGTATTTTTCAGCACGGGTTCTGTGATGTGTATTTTTAAAGCAGAATAGTTTTATAGCAGAAGTTGCGTTTTCAGCTGACATTTTGATTGGATTGAGAAGATTGTTCTTTTTGTTCCGAAAAAGTAGTTAATGTCAAAAGGTAAGTATCTTATTTTTTTCTGTATGTTAACGAAGACCTTAGAAAAAGATTTGACTACTTATTTTAAGTCAACAGTGTGGGGGAGACCGGAGCAAGATGACTATGTTAACAATTTTTTGTTGTTTATTGATTTATTTTTAAGGATAGTAAAATTAATTTTACATGAACTGTTAGAGTAGTCCTTTGTAATATTAAAATATATCACCATTTTATTTTTCAAATAAAAGAAGTAAAGGATAATTTTGTTTTTTCATGACCTTAACAAATCGTATCTTGCCCCAGTACTGGGACAAGATGATAACACTGAAAAAGGTTGAACATGTTTTATCTTTTGAATATGTTACATGGTTTAATATATGATAACTGTGTTTTTACATCGTACAGTATCAAACTAAGCGTAATGCATTGTAACGTAATGCTGAAGTGTTTAGTTGTGCAGCTAGCAACAATCACAAATAAAAATGTCCTTTTCATAACTGGAACATTTCTCATACCACCACTCTTGGCATTTACAGCACTGGACCCATTCTTCTGTTGGAGGGTCACAATATTCCTCTTCACAAGCAGGACATTTTATAACACTGTCCTTTGAAGTTGATGCAACTGGAATGTTTGGCCTGGATTTTATAGACTAAGGCCTAAGGCCTACACTTAGTTTGAATTTTTTTTACTCCCTTTTTATCTTCACACGAGCTTCTTTTCTGTGTTTTTTTAAAACTTCCTGTTTTTCCTTCTGCTTTTCCCTTTGTTCTAACATTTCTTTGATGGGTGTGCTTCTAAGAATGCTTGAGCTCAGTTGTTTTCTTTTTCCTTTTTTCTCACATTATGTTGCTTTAGGCAATGGTTTGAAATAAAAAAATAATATCAGGCTTCTTTGGTGCATTGGAATTAGCATTTACCATAAGTTCTGGTTTTTCTGAAGGGTTTATATGTTGGCTAGGGTCTGAGGATTACAACTATTATTCTCAGTTTTATCGCCAACAGCATCATGATCAGTAGTTTTTGCCGCAGCATAGTCATGTTCGCTAAACACAAGAGGATTATGAGGCTCGATACCACATTCTTTAAACCCTTTCAACGGCATTTCCAACTGTAGCTGCTTTGAAGTAAGTGATGCTCAAAGCTCAGCAATATTTTTGTCTGTGATAGTTTGTTCTGGATAGTGTGACCATAAAGTTGTCATGTGCTTGGCTATGGTAGGTTTTTAATTGGTCGAAAAATGACACAACAAGGGGCTGGAAACGATGTGATACGTGGGGTGGCAACCCAGCCAAGATGATGTTTTTCGCTCTGAAATAGAAGATAGCCTGCAAAGTTACATGAGTTTTGTGATTGTTAATTATTAACAGAGTAGGAGATTCTTTGCTGGGTTCATATGAAGATAAAAGTACTTCAAAAAAGAGGAGCCCTCATTGTTCCAGCCGTTATCACTATAGTGGCCTTCAGTTCCTGGTGGGGCTCTTTCTACTAGTTCGGGAAGCATTTCTTTTCTCGCAAAAAACCAGAAAAGGTGGCAGGTAAAAGCCAGTAGCTCTAATGCAACAAGTTATTGTAACATTCCTTCTTCTTTAAGGGGGCCTTAGCGGATGGCAAAAATGTCTTCCTCTGGTCGCCCCCTTTCGAAAGAAACCATCCCCTATGCGATGCGCTCCTTGACCCCCAGAAGAGATAGAAGTGCAAGGTCACGTGGAAAAGCCCACAGACAAACAAGTGTTTACAGGATTTAATAGAATGGACAACATAGTTAGTTTAATAAATTCCGAAACGTGGGGCAAGATGACAAGTTCGTCCTCTTGTCCCAGACTGTCTTTTAAAATATTCGTTCTCATTACCATGAAGGAAGGCAACTAATTGACATTTATTCATAGTAACAGGTAGTACTTACACCAAGTTACTCATAAATATTAAAGAGAAGCGATATATCTAACCTGTATCTGTAGCAGAGGTTATTTATACATATATAAAAGTTATATCGTGGCAGCGGAAAACAATTAAAGCTTCACAACTAACACAAAAATCGCGATTTCAGCGTCTCTATATTATTGTTTAAAGAACGGCCAAAAGGAGAGCCAGTAGCGTTGGTTTGATGCTGCTACCTAATGGAATACGGAAAAATTCAGACATTTGTCATCTTGCCCCGGTCTCCCGTATGTAATTAATTTTACAGTAGAATATCTTTAATTAATTAATGATCTTTAACGGATTAAATTTCTCAAAGATGAGTATTTTGCTTATATATATCCCTTAATTTTCAATGTAGTGATTCAAAAAAAAAAAAAAAAAAAAGAAAGAAACGAGCCTTACAGTAGTCGCATATGATGTGTAACATCTGACATGTTATCGTGGTAAATACGCAATAGTGACTTTAATCCTGAAAAAAATGAATCGGGTATGATTGGAAATAATTTTCTATCGAATAATTATATATTTAATGAAAATTTTAATTCATTAACACAAGGAGTAATGCAATTTTTTATCAAAAATAATTATTCTTGTTCAATTTGGGGAAGAGCGGAGATAATAGATTTATGAAAACTAAAATATGACACATATACTTGTGATTTCAAAGTATTTTAAAAATCGTTGAAAAACAGCGTCAATAACAGTACCACTGTTAGTTGTCGAAACATTTCGATTTGTGTTCATTTCGAGCTTGAGTTCATCATTCAAAAAAGCTATGAGAAGCTCGGCTTCTAGCAAACTGAAGTTAACTTTAAAATCACCACTCAAAATCATAGAAAGCGAGTGATATAGTTTTTTTTTTTTTTTTTTTTTAAAGAGCAAAACCATTTTCGGTATATAATAAAAATAAAAAAAATGCCTGAAATCTTTAATTTTTTGAACCGTTTGATTTGGAGAAATGTATACGACCACCGATATCACTATTCGTCATTTTTCAAATAAGCATTCTGTCGCAAATATGTCCCCAATATCTTGAATAACATTACCCAATCCACTTGTTTGACGATAAGTAATGTCCATATGAGGAGCCACAACATATGAGTTGTTCTGTTTACGATAGATCACAATACCAGCTGCTCTGTGAACCGGTCGTTTAAATTGTACGCAGCAATCGAAGTCAGGTATCGAAACATGTTCGTCATTATCTAACCACGTCTCTGCCAACATGAATAACGAACAATTTTGTGAAATAACGTCGAAATCTGTTTGGTAAGCCCTCAGACTTTGACAATTGAGCGTAAGGATCGCAAGTTTATCCTTGGTGAAGTCTAATAAGACTTGCTGGTATGTGCGGATTTAGAGTCAAGTAGAATATTTTGAAATGCTAAATTTAACAATACAAAAAAGGCTGGTGACTTGATGGCTACTAGAGTTGGACCCTCGTGGATATATCTTTACAAGATCCAGCTAAAGGACTTAGCTTCTTCTCTGATCCTAAAGTGAGAAAACAAAACAAAGATACCAAGGCCTAGACTGTAGGGGGGGGGAGATTCCCTCCAGAACTTCATTGTGAGGGTAGCGAAGAGACACCACCAAGCGCGCTGATTGGTCAAATTAAATAGCACGCGCTTCCCCAACTTCCTGTTACGCATTTCCGTCCCTTTTCACGAAATCACTCCCACAAATCTCCAGCAATCGAGAGGAAAGATGTTACACATCAACAAACAAACTATTGCATGAAAAACACTGCAGTAAATCATAATGCGGGTTGATAAAGGGTTGAAGTCTTCTCGTATCTCGTCTGCCTCGTTTTTGTTTTCCATATTTTGTATCTGGGTACATCTCTTAACTTTGGTTAACATAAATTGTCTTGTTGTTCGTATCAAAGGATAAATTAAAGTTATATTGACTATGGCTAATCTTCCTTTCGACCTCCCCACACTGAGAGTGAGATAACTCATCCCTTCACACACTTACCAAGATATTTTATTTCATAATTTCATTATGAATCTAGTTTGAAATGTTTTTTTAATTGAAAGGGATTATCTTTGATCAAGCTACAATTTATAGTGATCTTTTGAGAATGACTTGAAAATGGATTAAAAATTATAGCTGCTATTTAAAAGGGTTGATAGTAAGGAATTTAAAATTAAAAAATGTAATTTAAATTAAAAGAAAACTTCTTTATAATTTCAAAAATTATATTTATTTTAGTTTTTGGAAAATAAAATACTTCGAAGTAATGTTCTATGCAAAATAATAAATTTTAAAAGCTAGATTTATTGATTATTCGTGATACTTGGTGGAACTGTAAAGGGAAAATCATATGTGTGCTATGAATAAAAAATAAGATCTGAGAAATGTATCAAAGAAAAGAGTTCTATTCAAATAAAAATGTTTAGAATAAATTACATAATAATTAGTGCTAATTCTCTATGAAAATAAATCTTTTTTTCTGAAATGTTTTCTTATTTGCACACATTTTTAAAAAAATTCCATAATCTCTACTTTATTAGAATATGTAAATCAAAAGGCAAAATATATTAAGAATTAATACTTCACACAAAATACTATCGAAAACTGTAACATTTTATGATCGTAATTTTATGTCTTGATATATTTATTTTTTTCAATATTATTTTTTTTTCAAGAAGAACAAAGATAATAATAATCAATGAAGTCTATTGAAAAAGTTATTTCTCAAAATCAAGACTCTTCGAAAAATACATTACTATAAAAAAGAATTGAAATAACAATATTAAAATTTCTTGTTGGAAAAACAAAACTTACATCTGCTCATTTGAATTATAATGCAGAACTTTTCTAACACCATGCCCTTAACAGTGATTCAAGGTTAAGTGGAACTTTTAAGTGCTTTCACAAACCACAGTTGAAAGAGTTCACCATGTCTGTGGTCATCGACAAAGTTAATCAATCAAACATTTATGAAAGCGCCCCTTCCCCATCTATGTTGGATAAAAGAAAATAAATTGTTAAATGGAAGACGAGAAATGATTACGTCAATAAATCTCATACCGATCCTTTTTTTCCTACACCCCCTCCCCTTCATTCATGTCTGAAATACATAGATCTATGACGAATAAGCTGCTACTAGAACCGTCAGTGGCATTTGCCCCGATCTAGTCGAAAAGCTTATTTGTAGGTCGGATTCCATAGGATGAAGGGGAAAAAATTATTTTTTTAAAGTTTAATTTCTTTCTTCTTTTTTTTTTTAATGTTTTGATTTTTTTCAGTGGCGTAACGGAAAATATTAGGGCCCCTGCAAAGACAGATTTTGAGACCCCTCCAGCCCCCCCCCCCCAGAGATGTGTGTGTAGTTGGTACGTTAAGCCACTGGTATATTTTCTGTTTTAATAAGTGTTAACCTCATAGTGTTTACAAAATCTTACAGGAAGAAAAAAATCAAAAAGAGAAAAAGAAATAATTTAAGTTATATATTACTTTTATGATACGCTAGCCGTTACCCGCCCACTTCTCAGGGTATTTTATGATGTTGAATAAATAAATAGGGTGTCCCGAAAATAGCGCCCAAACTTTACACAGCTTGATTCCTCGTTGGAAATACATAAGAAATGCTTAAGGAACGGTACAATCCATAATTTACGAGAAAAATACGAAAGACAAAATGTACCGGTACTAGGAAAAATACCATATTGGATAAATCAACAACAGCATTTGCAAATATTTATAAAGGCAGATGTTCAAAGTGTCCACCGTGCATATCAAAACAGGCTTGAGCGCGCCGTGGAATGGATTAGTGCATACGTCACAGCAGCGCGGTGTCCAGGGAAGTACTATTAGCATGCAAACGAGCAACTTCGTCCTTTTACGCAATCACCAGGTCTCGATACCCAATTCTTTGAGATTGCCCCATAGGAAAAAAATCCAACAGTGTGCGATCTGGTGATCGTGATGACCATAGAACCAAACCCCCCGATCAAGCGGCTGAGGTTTTTATATCCAGCTAACCTCGTACACGAGCACAGAAATACATGCGCCAGAGCCCCATTATAGATCGTCATTCCTACACCATTATTTACCATATTTTTCTCGTAAACTATATATCGTAACGGTACAGTGCTTTGGGCATTTTTTATGTTCTCCCAACGAGGAATCTGTGGGACACCCTGTATATACTGTTTTCAAATTATTGATGTAAAATTTATACCATTAAGCTTTCATCTGTATTTAAAAGCATTCTTGTAGCCCTGGCTTCTAAATTTAAAAAAATACTTACATTTTTAAACCTAAAATCTATTTTTTACGCCCCCGTAACTCCTGTTAGGAATCGATTTGCATAAAACCCGATCTTAGTGGATTTCTACTCAACAAAAGAAATGCTTACTAAATTTCAAGTTTGTGGCTCTAATAAATCAAAAACGGCTATTTTTCTTTGTATTTATAGGCCTCCTTAACCCCCTTTGGCATTCTATTTCTCTAAAACTCGCTCTTAGCGGATCTTTACTTAACAAATGAACCCTGATTACCGAATTTCAAGTCTGTAGATCTAATATTCCAAAATTGGAATTATTTTTATATACAGTAGAACGTCGTTTATCCGAACGTTTGTTATCCGGAGCGTCAAATATCCGAACCAAAGTCTGGATACGTTTTCCTCATTTCTCAACATTTGTTTCCTGTGAGGCCTAAAGGGAGGGATATTTGGGGAATTTCAGTTGTGTGATTTGGTAAACATCTGCGCGGAATATTAGGTCAGTTTGTTTCTAAGTGAGGGGGTGTATACATGCTTTTTTTGTTGAATTTTGTTGATGTAGAAACCTGGATGGCTTGCGCTGCAGAAGACTGCGGATTTCAAATGCTAAATAATGACAAGATAGTGACTTCCGTGCAAGAAGAATCCGACCCTGTCGACGATGAAACGGATGAAGGCGAGAACAATAACAACGAAAGTAGCAAGGGTGCATCAAATGCTGACACGTTTCTGCGTTAGAGACAGCTATTGAGGGGTACGAACAACAATCAGAGTGTTGTCCTACTTAACTACTGCTGCTGAAGAGAATCAGAGACCTTGCAGTGAAAAAACGAAGGTGTACAATTGTACAGTGAAAAATAAGTGATAATTTTCCACAATCAAGGTAAAATTGCGACATTTTGCACCTGTTTGACTTTTTCTTTAAGCACGTATCCCGCCTGTGATGATTTTCAATATTTGTATAGTGTCCAGTGGCATGGATCGCATTCGGTTTTCGGTTATCTGAACAATCGCGTATTCGAACGGTGTCCAGTCCCAATTGATTCGGATAAACGACGTTCTACTGTAAATTCTCTCTGTAACCCCCCCCCTCTTCCGAGTCAATTTCTATAAAAATATGTTCCTAATGGGACTTCTATTTAACAAAACACAAAACAAAAACATGCTAACCAAATTTCAAGTAGGTAGGTAAAATGGCTCAAAAACGAGAATGTTTACCTATAACACCTAATCCCTCACAACCCCTCTTGGGAGTCGATTTTCGCAAAACCCATACTTGTGTGTGTGTGTGTGTGTGTGTGTGTGGCTGTCTCTACTCAACAAAAAAAAAACCATGCTCAGTAAATTTCATATTTGTAGGTCTAATATCTTGGGAGATCTTGTTTTGAAAGATTGAGGGAGTCACTTTTATCCTTTGAAAAATAGATGATAAAGAAAACAAATCAGAATTACGGAATCGTAATCGAGTCCTGTTTCCCTCCAAGCCCATCTTATAGAAAAATCAGAGGTTCTTCAGTTAAAAGCATAAAAAAAAAATATTACCTTTACAAAAAGAATAAAAAAACTCAACACAGTAAGCAATACGACAATTCAAACTCTTTTATATACAGCGTTAATTCCAATTAATCTTCTTTCAGTGTTCTCCAAATTTAAAATGCGTTTAGAGAGAAAGAAAAAAAAATTACTTGTGCATTTCCAAGACACAAATCATAATCATATAGAAAATGATGTTTTGTTACTAAGTTTTCCGTGTCTTTACTCAATATCGCCAGCTGATTTCTTAAATATAAAAAATCAATACTTTTATTATTATTTGGCACACTTTGGATTCTGAAGTCATGTAGACCGACTCAGGTGTCGTTAAAATTATTTGGCATTGGTTCAAACGGCGGAATTCGTTGTCAATAACTTTCAATAGCGTTGTTAACTCAAGCCCTGCATACCGGTGCATTATTTTGACAATATAGCTGAGAATTAAAAAACCATTAGTTTCGAAATATTTTATATAAGTCTTTTTTTTATTCAGTACTTTTTTTTTATACTTTGATCGATTTTTTATTATATTTATTATAAAAAAATTAAATTAAAGCTGCAATTTTTTTCCTATTATTTTAATAGTTTTTTTACTGTACTTCTAATACGCTTCCAATTCGTTATTCTAATTAGTTTTATAACCCAATGAATTGAAATATGTATTAAAAATGTGTGATAAAATCAAACCCCACTATTGGATCTTAGATTTGACAAAATTTGCTTTTACTTCCTTAATTATCTAATTAAGTACATTTGAATCTTTTTTATACATACACACAAGTAATGCTAATAAACACATAAATTTAATCAATAACAAATTTGCTACAATTTTATCTGTCTCTCAATTTAATCTCCTCTTAACCTCTTTAGTTTTTAAAATTGAAGGAATTTAAAACATATTGAAGAAAATGCTATTTCTTTTTGTTCGCTGCTGTCCTCTTTTTACCTACAAAGGAAGAAACACTTACTGGTTTTTTCAATATATAAGGAGTTAGTTTCAAAATATCAAAAAAGTTAATTTTTTATTGCAACAAACTTCATATTCCACATATTTTCCAAAGACATTTATAAATAACTCATATAAATAAATATTTATTCAGATCTTTTAGACACATTTGGTTATTATATTTAAAAAAAAGTAACTTAGGAAATATTAGCAAAAAATATATTTTTCTTGTGAGCATAATAACAATTACGTTATATTTATATTTATTCAAAATTATCTGGATTTGGTTGTATTAACGTTATTTAAAAAAGTAAAATAATTACTATTATAATACATATATATAAATACGAACCTATTTTAATTTAAAAAATGCTCATGATTTCTCATTTTGTTTGAAAGCTTAATCTGCTAGCTTCTAAGGTTATAGTAAAAAATTGCGATATTTTTATTGCAATAGTTAATTTCTATGAAATTGCTGTTTCACTTGCAAATACATTTTTAAAACAAAAACATATTTAACATAAAAGTATTACGTACAATTAAGTGATGATAGTAATTAAATAAGACTGCAAGAACATGGATCTCATGAGTTAAAAAAATTAAATTAAACGATCCGAACAATTTTATATTTTGGAATCTTTCCCCAAAACAGCAGCAAAAACTGTCCTTCAGCAATAGCATAAGGCGAAAAAAAATAGCAAAAATAACATAACCAAAAAAAAGAGAGAGAGAGAGAAAAAAAATTACCCCCAAAAAAAAGAGAAAGAAAGAAGGACAATCATTTGGGTGACTCGGACACTAAGGGAGAGTTGTGGAACCATGGACCAGTGGTCTTATTGAAGTTGGCGACCATTAAAACTTAATGTCCATCCACTCCACAGAAGAGATGAGGAGCAAAGACATACCCGAGAGAAGAAAAAAAAGGAGCTAAAAAAATCTGTCTGTCTTGACTTAAAGCCAGGAACCTCGTCCGGGAAAGCGTCTTCCAGAAGAGCAGAGTCACTCTTTTCAACAGCAAAACCACTTTTTGATGAATTGCAGTTGTTACAAGGAGGACTCGCACAGTCACAATGGCCCTTGCAGTTTGGCCCTCTTCAAAAGGAGAGAACCTATTGCCCCTATTCGTCAACTTTCGCCTATTCATTTTGGGTCTCCCCCCCCTCCAGTATCAAAAAAGAGGGAAAAATATCTCCATTATTCGACCCCTCACATTTGGTAGAATCATTCGATTGCACCATAGACGATGGAACATGGAGATATATTGAAAATGCTTCATTTTTTTTCACTCTGCTTCTTTCTGGAATGGGGTTTATAGAGTTTGTACCATATTTTTTTATTATCTGTACTATCGGTCTTCCTTTTGAGTTTTCAATGGACTCGCATGTACATATATACCCGTTTTCTTCAGACAGACGGCACTTTGGCGAGATATTTTCTAAATTTGACAGATATTTTTTGGCACGGTGCTCTCTCTCCAAGAGGCATTCTTTCTTGACTATTGCTCACAATGGAGGAAAAACCGTCCCGGATAATAGTGTTGGTCTGGAAATGTGGCGAATTCTTGCCGAGTTGGCTTGATGGTGATGGATTGGCGATTTTGACATCCAACTACAATGAATCTGTGTGCTAGGGAAGAAGAAATAGGTCGAGCACAGGGAGTGAATGGGAATTCCTACGCAAGGATGAGTCTCAGAGTTTTGATGCTTTTATAAGGTCTAAAATAAAGAATGCTTTGATACGTTCAATAACAATTTCAAGGAGTGATTTATAGTTATTTTTAAAGATGACAGATTGCTCTTCCCCAACAATGGATGTAGTTAAAAACTGCTATTAAACATGTGTTTGGGTGCTCTGAATGGAGTAGAATATGTCTATGTATAAGCAGAGTCTTCATAAAAAGAGATAACGGATTCAACGTTTTATAAAAGAAAATTTTTCAATATATTTATTCTCATAAAATGTGATTTCTCAAGAAAAATCTATTAATGGTTTTTATTGTTATCTAATGCTGTTTAATAGGAGTATTATACACGATTAACAGAGTGGAAATATCTTATCAATATCTAAAGTACTTCATCAAATCTCAAGCAAAGAAAAAAATGTACGGCCATTTTATATTTTAAATGAGTATGAGAAACATACATCATGTTGGCTCAAGCAACATGCTTTTTATCATATTTGTAACTTTATTTGCTTCATTATTAATCAAAAAAGAATACATGTACCATGTACTATGTATCAAGAACCATGAACCATGCAAAAATATAAACAATATATTTTAAAGGACAATATTTTAAAATTTTATTGTTATCGGAAAATTCTTCATCTAAATAACTTGATTATTTTTTTAATGTGAGAGATTATTAAATTATTTCTGTGACGGATCTATACGGGCTTCTACTAACTTCTTCTTTTATCTTTAAATCAAAATATTTATTTCAACCAACCTTCATCGAGAACAAACGTGATTTATGTAAATGAGGAATATTATATAAATTCGGTTTTCGCGATGAAGGTTGGATGAAATAAATATTTTGATTTAAAGATAAAAGATGAAGTTAGTAGAAGCCCGTGTATATCCGTCACATTTCTAATAAAAGTCTTTAAATTTAATGTTTAAAATAATATAATCATTTTCATTTCACAAGACTCTAAAAGTGAATATTTTGGAAGAACTTAAATTTGTTTTTCCTAAGATTCCTCTGTAAAAAATCATAATTATGGTCTACAGTGGAGTACACAAAAATTTTTCAAGAAATTAGTATATTTGTAATTTTTGTAATTGTAAAAAAATAATAGTTGAATAATATACTAAAATAATATGCCTGTTGAGTACCATCTATGTCAGGGTGGCCAACCCGTGGCACGGTGGAGTTGCAATAGTGGCACGCGAAGAATTAATAAAAAATTTTAAAAATTAATAGATAATTATAAATAACAATTTTTTGTGTGCAATTTTGTTAAAATGCTATTGTTTGGGGGGGGGGGGAACCCTCAAAATTTATTTTAAATAAACTTAATTGAGATTCAGTAGAAATTTATCGTGTAGAGAATGCACCTGCATTGGTGTGCAAGTTGGCTTTCCAAAGCTTTTTTCACTCGCAAGATTTTAGAATTTGTGGGAGCGTATTTTTTTAAAAAATATCTTGAGGGAAACACTGGACTGCCCAGTGAGTACTTGCTATTCTAGAATGAAGACAAACTATGTGATTTAGCTTTTCTTACCGATATTAAGGGACATTAAAATAATTTAAATTAAGATTACAGGGAAAAGATTGTATTTTTTCTACCCTAGTTGGTCAAATACCTTTTTTTGTGGACAAACTTTTGCTTTTTTGTCTTGATTTCGGAGGGGAAAAATTAACATATTTCACATTAAGGCAGGAACTATCTACCCAACTTATTAGTGCTCCGAGCAGTGATAGATTTAAAAATTTAATATAAATTTTTGCACGATTTTTTCAGTGCTAGGTTTGATAATTTTCAAGATGATAAAAAAAGCGCAGATCTTTTCACAAATTCTTTTTTAAAAATTTCTCTGCAAAGTGAAAATTGTTACCCACCTGAAATTAAAATCGAAATTATTGAATATAGCACCATACTGCACTGAAAAGCAAATATAAGGAATTCTATTGAATTTTGGAAATTTATACTAACAAGCAATTTTTCAAATTTATGCAATTTGGTTGTCAGATAATGTTGTAGATTTGAATCAACATACGTTTGTGAACAAATGTTTTCTATTATGAACATAACAATATTAAAATATCGTTCAAAATTAAAGGAACTGATTAACAATAAAATTTAAGTTTGTGCTTTGATCTCATTTATTTATTTTGTTTTTTAAATTGCAACTACTTAGACTTGTGCTTTAAAAATGTTCTCTTTGCGTTAAAATTACATAATAAGCCTATAAGTAACATTTTTGAAGTGAAACTTCTTTGCTGACGGGAGTGAATGGGATATTTAACCAGTTTTGCGTAACAGTGAAAAAGTGAACGTAAGTAGTGATCCCCCCATCCCCCGAAACGTCGCCATGGTGAGGAAATAGCGATCGGGAGGAAAAGAGAGCGGGGGGAGGGGGAACACCACGTGACTTGCGTCATATCCGTGAAAAAGTTGGACGATTGCTAAGGGGGAATTGTGCATCAAAAGTATATCTTGCTGCTATGGACGAAAGGCGCTTAGGTATTGGTGACATTAAGTGAGTGGGGTACCCTTGCTACTCTCGTAACAAACTCGCGTGGTGTATTTTCGTAGTTTTTATGAAAAAAACGTGCCGTTTTCAACGAATAAACGCACCCAAAATATTACCATGAAATGGATCTTCCCGTTACGGGAGTGTCTGGGGCATTGTGTATATGTCACTAACGCTACGGATAGCGTCTTGTAAACAAACACAGTGACTTCTGTTAGTGATGCATTAAGTTTATATTATTAATTTTTATTTCCAATGAATCAAAATTAATTCTGGTCAGAATGCCTAGAACAAATGCAAAAAGAGGAAAAGAGTTTCGTGAAAGGAGGGGAAAAGGAAAACTAGCAGCAAGTCCAGGCGAAAGTCTATATATCACCAGGTGTTCTGTTGCAGCTTATATTATCTTTATCTGTAAAGTTTTAGTGCTGTACTCATCAGAGGCTGCTGCAATCATTGGATCCGATGATGATTAAAAGCCAATTACCTTAACTGGAGACTCTAATGTTAATTTTGCTTCAGAAGAAGCAAAGCCATTCATTGAATTCTTGAAACGGACACTGAATTTGACAATGTATACTGATTCTAGAGAAGGAAAAACAATATACGGAACCACGATTGATGCAGTTTTCTCACATTTTTTTGATTGACTACAATCGAGGATTTTTATATCCTACTTTAGTTACCACACACCTATAGTGTCTTTCTTGGAAAATGATGATGCAGAAAATTCAATAAAAATATTTTCATACAATAAATGAAGTTCGAATTTTATTTGATTAAAGTAAGTTCTCTCAGCAGTTTAATATAATTAGATCTATTCCTGCATTTACGGCCAACGTCGCCAAAGAAGTTTCACTTCTATTGCGTGGCTTTCCACGATCTTTTTTTCCCCCACATTTTCGTTTGTTCGAAATGTTTGAAGTGGCCCGCTTACTTATTTTTATCTGAAAGTGGCACTCCTCCTAAAAAGTTGGCCACCCCTGATCTATATGAAATGTTGAAAAACTACAGAAAATATTTCCATACTATAGTACATAACTCGATTCTTTAGCGAGGTATATTTGTAATGCATTTCAAAATTCTGTTAAGAATATGAAGATTTTGTAACGAACTTTGAAAATCCAAAAAATATTCTAAAAAAGGAATAAAATATTTTAATTCCCAACATCATGAGAAACATTGTGTACATTATTTTACTCTTGTTTTATAAACGATGGAGAAAGAAAATTCCCCTTCTTTGATTATGTCTTTTTAATTATTATTTTTTTCTTTATTTAAAACTGTAGAGATGTGTCTTTTTTCTTTTGTTTTTGTTCAATTTCCATTCCAAAAAAGGGCATTAGAAGAATTTTTAAGAAGGAAAAAGCAGGTAGCAAAAACATTTCGCTAATGGCCTCATCCATGCATTTAATTAATTAAGACTTTAAATTTTGTTCTTAATTACATCTAATACTACAAAAAGAGACGCTGCCTCTCCGAAAAGCTTGCCGGTCACGGGTGAAAAGAAGGAGAAAGCCGGAGAAGATTGGGGTGAGGTTGGGGAAAAAAAGCTGTTACTCAACTCCATTAGTGGGAAAAGGATAACAAAAATAATTCGAAAATAAAATTTTACAAAGAAATCTGGGCGTAAAAAACACAGTTCCATTAAAATCACTTCCCCCAGGAAAAAGTTATGAAAAGAAAAATCTGCGGCTGATTTTGAAATGAAAGGGGAAAAAAATATTATTTTTTTCATCCATCAAGTTGTTTTAGCACTTCGTTTCATCTTTATGCTCCCCAGCATTAGGAGAAGGAAAAAACACGGAGGAGAAGTAAAAAATTAATGACGAATTTTTGTTTCTTTCTTGCAAATAGTATTTAACAGCAGACCATGTTTGTTCTTGAATCTGTTTACACAGGGCCACCGTTAGTTTAGGCTTAAATAAAAATAAATGTAAGCGATTGGGAGAGAACAAAAAGTTTCACGGCAGTCAAAAGAACATCAGAACTGTAGGGAAAGGGGAAAAAATAATAAAGCTTTATCTCCCCCCACTCTTATAAAAGTATATATTATAGTGAAATTTTAAGAATCGGATTTTTTTCTCCTTTCAATTTTATTAAAATATGCTTTAAATAACCTTTAAATATTGATGTTAACTAAATGATAAATGCAATTTTTTATTTAACTAACTAAGCTTAAACTAAAGTGAATGTCAAAAATTTCAAGAATACCATCGAAAATTTATACCTTGTTTTCTATTTTAAGCATTTTTATTTTGAATTTATTCTGGCAAGCATAAATTGAACTGCATTCTGGAATGTTAAGGCTGTTTTCGTCAAATGTACATTTACAGACAGAAAAATGTCTCAAATTTCACAAAAACTTACAACATTGTAATTCATACATCTGTTTATAATATAGTGCTTTTAAAATTTCGAAATGTTACGTAAATAATTAATTTTACCTTTTGACATGTAAAGGGATATCTCATTTAACATTACGGTATATGAGAAAAAAATAAGAAACACATTTTGTACCAAAAAAAATAAGTTAACTCAGATAAAAGTAAATAGTATTATGAAATATGCTACTTCTGTAGGATAATGAAGCCAGAATATTATGTTAATGTTGGAATACTTTTTTACCCGAAAAAATGTTCCAAATCTGGGACCTATTCTTTAACGTTACGCAGAAGACAGCCTTAACAAGCATGAATGAATTGAAGCTATAGTTAATAATTTTAAAGAATATTACATGGATTGCAGTAGCGCACACAGGAATTTTTCAAGGGGGGGGGTCCAAGGTCGAAAGTCCACTGTTCTCGTACCCTGCTTCAATACGCCGCGCAAAATATTCTTTTAATTTTGTTGATTTTCGGGAACAAAAAACAGTAAAAAATTAATTAATAATTGAGTAATTGGCATTAATTAATAAAATTAACTATTAAAAACAAATACTTAATGAATTTTTACGTACTATATACATAGAATTATAATCAATCGAAAAAAAATCAAGGGCTTTGGGGAAGGGGGAGGTCCGGACCCCAAGGACTCTCCCCCTCCTTGTGTGCGCCACTGATGGATTGTAAATAGTGAACTAAAAAAATATAGAATTATACAAGTTTAAATCTGACTGAATCTGCTATTATATAAGGTTAAAAGTCGCTTATAATCTGAAAACTAGCATTGTCTTGAGTTTGAGCCTAGTACCATTGAAGACCCATCGTTTAGAGGGGCCGACGCGTGTTAAATCAGTCAAACTCAACATACTCCCGTTGGTGTAATATGGAAGTTCGGAGATGGGGGATCGTCCTCTTGAATTTACCATGGTTCAAAATTACTAGATTTGTCGCCAGTACCCTTTGCATTGCTTTCTAGTGCGACATTAATGCACACTCATACCTTAACAATCAGCACAAACTTCAGAAGAAAACAAGGACGTTATAACTATGTAATATTTAAAGATATAGTGTTAGAGATTCTTGCTTTTGATTTTATTACGTCATTTTGAGATTCTTATAAGTTTTGTAAATTTTATCTTTTCCAGAGATTTCACGTTGCTTTTTCGAAGATTATATAAATAGGTAAGAACTAAAATAAACTGCGTTTTCTAGTTTTCGCTTAGAAGCTAGCTCGTTAAACAATCAGAGGGCAAAACGACAGCTTGGATTAGATAGCTGGACAACAAAAACGTTTAGCTCAGACCGCACGTGGGAAATGTTGCCGTTCTAATTTACACTCCGTGAAGTCGAAATTGATAAACTTTATCTGTATTAGGTTTAGATTTTTAATATAATTGGTCTAGTTCGCAAATCTTATATAAATCCGTTCTTGCATTAAGTTCATTTCAAACAGTCTCGCTTTCGTTATTCAAGTTAAAAGGTGTAAATACGTTTTTGATGGGAATAAAATGCCAATTTTTTTAATCTGATTTTTTATTGAGTCTAGGGATAAATTTAGAAGTTTTAGTAGATAAAAACCAAATGAGTCCTCTCGTGGATTCTACAAGTGTATAAAATGTTGTGAATTGATTTATTTCTAATAAAATATAATATGTATAATCTTTCGTTATTTTATAACTTTCAGCTTCTTATTTCTTTTCCCTTCACAGACAAGAGGAAACTATATTTCCCCTCAACTTTAGTTTACGAACAAAAAACCAAAATTAAACAGAATGAAACTTATATGGAAATTAAAAATATAGAATTTTATCATAATTTTCTGCTATGTTTAATTTGTTCCAAACGGTGATTTTGTATGATTTAACAAATTGATTTAAAATAAATATTTCTGTTATTTTAAATGATAAAAGAAGTTTATTCCTCCTACGTATCCTGAAAAAAATTTATTTTAATCCATGGAATAAAATATTTCTTGCATCCTTCCATGAATTAGATATTTTTCTATTTGTACAAATGTGTAATAAGTATATTTCTAAACTTTAACTTAGTATTAAATTAAGCAATCAAGTCAGATAATTTAAGCAATTAAAACTGACAGTTAAATAAATTTTAGTGTACATCTTGGCAAATTTTACGAATTAGATAATACAGAACAATTGTAAGAAATTGAAAGTTAAAATTTAGTTTTGAAATGGCTCTAAAATTTTAATATCTATCATTCAAAAGATATTTTTAAAGCCTAAATAAGGAGGATAAAATTATTTTTGATTAATATTTGCTGCTCATAATATTTTTAAGTAAATTCGGAAAACCTCACAGCATTGAAGAAATTTTGGTAAATAAAATAAATTACAGTCTAAATCATTAAATCATCGTAAGAAGTATTTATAAAATAAATAAAAATAATGATTGATCTTTAAAATGACAGATCCTGATGTATTCTATCTAAATAACTAAAATGCGAAGTTCAATAAAGTTCTTTTCCAAGAGAAAAATGTTGAAATATGTAAAAATGGAAGCAGAAAAGCAGCTATGTGCAAAAATGTATTTTATTTTAATTTTACGTGCTAAAAAATATACATTTTAACAACATTTGTGTTAATTACAAATGAATAGACATTTATGATAAACTATGTAAAAACATTTCTTTACCCAACAAATTTTTTTAAAAAATAGTTTGTTCAGTTTTATTACCTGGAGGTCCCCCCCCCCTCCCTTTATGATGGATAATCACGGCAAGACGTTCAGGCCTAGTAGAAATTAAATTGTTCAAATTTAATGTGGAGATTTCTCCCCATTTCCGCTTTAGATAACCTCATAACTACTATATATTATACTATGTTATGGTTATGCCATATTATGGGGATGGTGCTAAGCAATTTTCCTTTTAAGAAATCTCTAAATATTCTTAAAGGTATAAAGATCTGGGGGGGGGGGTATTGCTGGCCGCTGTAAAATTAACCTACATTTACTATATAATCATATCATGGTAAGCTTCGCCTTGTGAAGCCGTGCATTAACTAATTTGTAAGAAAAGATATTGCTTCCTGTGAGGAAATTTCTGCACTGATGAAGGTAGTTTCACTTCAAGAACTCATATATAGTTTATATATTATCATAATGAGCAAAATTGCAAATTCCCAACTCCATTCACTCCCATACTTTGCCGTGGCCGTGGAAGCCAAGTGGTCTAGACATCGAATCATGGCTAGCGTGTCATGAGTTCGATCCCAGTACCACTGAAGACCCACCGTGTAGGGGCAATGCACGTTAAATCTGTCGAGAGCTCAAACGTCCTCCCGTTGGTGTGGTAGTTAGGAGAGGGGGTTGCCAGCTCAGGTGTCGTCCGCGTCACTTGACCATGGTTCAAAATTACGCTGACCATCGCCAAAAGCCCTCGTGTTGCTGAACAGTGCGACGTTAATATTCACTCACTCACCCATACTTTGGCACACCACAAAGCTAATTTATGAACCACATGATTGTAACAATATGGATTATTTCTTCTTCCTTCTTCTCAATAACCTTCTGGTCAACATGTCGGAATAAAATTTCGATTATGAATTCATATATCTATGACAAATTTTTTCTCTGAGATGGAGCCCAGTTTGAGATGAGATTTATCCTAGTCAATACGGAGACATGTGCTCGATGTGGTGAGAAATGGCTTTCGTCTCACTTTGTAAAATGCATAGCCTCTTCTTTGGATATATCAACACTTAGTTGCGTCAGAAATATCCTTCACAAATTTTTATCTGGCCCGTAATATGGAACCGCTGGCCAAAATGCTCCTATTTTTACGAATATGTAAACGAGACTGTGCACTTTTAGTTCAATGATAACATTTGGTGAGTCTTATCAGGATGAGTATGCCCAATTTTTGGGCCACATTTTACAACACCAGACACCGTACTACATTAATTTAAAGCCTATGCTTCAACCCCTAGAGTGTGCGTGTGTGAGAGAGAAATATTTTATTGAATTCGGTTCTCCTAAGAAAAATGCTAAATAATTTTGGGTGTGATTTGAAAAACACATTAATAAAAAAAACCGTTCTTTTGGTAAAAAAAAACCATTATTACCGTAAAATCCGACGTATAACGCATAGTTTAAACATAAGATTGAAATTATTATTCCGTCATACACCGGGTATAAAAATGATAACTTTAAAAATAAAAAAAAAAGAAATGAGAAAAAGATTTCTACATGCATCGAAAATAAAGAAAATTGAACTTCTACATATATCGAAAAGTATTGTTCATTTTAAAGAATTGACATACCTGATATAAAATTGAAGAGTTGTAATTTTAAAAGTATTCTATTTTTCTAAAGCCTGGTTTAATACTTCGAATAAACGACTTCAAAACATAAGAGCCTTATCAGCATACGTACATTTCAGGTTCTTCGTAAAAAAGGGGATGCGTGTTATACGGCGAATATACACAAAAATTAAAAATGCGGTTTGAAAGTATAGGTGCGAATTACACGAGGGGGTGCGCTATATGGTGGATTTTACAGTACTACGATTGTAAATATATAAGTATTAAAACATGTAAGATAAAAGTGAAAACATAATTTCAGCTAAAAGGAAAAAATAAGAAGGATCACAATTCCAAAGTAGTAAAACTCAATTTTCTCAGGAGATGTAAAATTTAATTATGGTTCATTCACATTCTTCAGTCCTCATTCTCTTTTTTCAGTTTCTATTCCAATCAAAGATTGGCAAATAAATACATTTTTATTACAAAATTTCTATTTAATTTTCAATATACAATGCAATCGTCCCTTTCTGCTTAAAAAGCTTTCAATAAATCAAAATAATTTAAAAAAATGAAAGTTTTTTGATTAAAAAATTCCACTAAATCCATTATCCAAACAACGCTTCAAAATTAAATTCCTCTGTTGGAGTTCCATTTTTAAGCTGCCAATCAAAATAATCATTTCAAATTACACCTACGGAACCTGATTCTTTAATCTCTCGGAAATAAATCGGGATTGACGCAGATATTTAACGAAACAAAATTTTAAAAAATGAAATTACGGAAAGAAAGGGGGGAAAAAAAGAACTTGCTTAACAAAAGCACCAATCCGATCTTATTTCATTTATTCTACTTTAGCAAACCCCTCAAATGAATGCGCAAAATAATCCGATGTATGAAAATCCTTTTCTCGACAATAATAAGTTCCAAACAGTTCCCACTGAAGTTGACGTCGCGTCTGGAGCAATCACACTGAGGGAATCAAATTCCTATCTCGTCATATCCGCCGCTGACATGAGAAAATCGCTGGCAATTATAGCAGGGAGGAGGCGAGAATTAATTACGTAAATAGGAGGAATTGGTATTGATCGAGAATGTGCCTGCGGGGTTAAACCCTCGTGTCACAAGTGATTCATTTGGCCCAGATGAAGGATTCTAACTTAATTGAAGTTTGATATGTGTAGCTTTAAATACTAATTACGAGGGATAGAGTAAAAATGCTCGTGACAGCGCAGGAATTTAATTTTTCGCGCCTTCCAAAAGGTTTACGAGAGGGTGGTGGTACATCGGGAAGAAGAGTTTTATTTTTCTTTGTGATAGTGATTTGAATTTTTTGACAACAAAAGAATGGTAATACACAAACAATGCATGGTTACTTTTGCAATTTCGTATGTATCGAATGATATATACATTTACCGCAAAATTAAGGTATAGGTTTACTGACGTAACCAGAGTGGAGCCTGTATCAAAATTCCTCGAGGAAAATAAATAAAAGATTTATTTGAAAGTGTCAGAATTTTCCACATGTTAGGGCCCTCTAGCTTGGGACCCCCATACCATTGATACGGCGGTAGCTACTCCCCTGTACAGGTTGTATGTTTACGAGCCTGTATATGGATATAGAGGATGTTATAAGCAAAAACGAATGATTCAGCAATCTCATAAAATAAAAATGGTGCACATTATTTAAAAATGATTGATTTACATTCGAATAGTAATTTATTTAATTAAATTTTAATTTAAATATTAATAATAATTTAATTAATGGTTTAATTAAGCAAATTATTTGATTACTGGATTTGTTTTAATTTATGTTTTTAAAATTCCAATATCCTAATATGTAAATTCAAACTTTGAAAGAATAATAAGAAATTAATTATTTTTATTTTAGTTTCATTTTTTCATGCATAAAAACGATTACATTGTATTACGAATTATACTACGAAATACATTTTAGGCACAAGAATTATGCTCCAATTATATGTATATTTACATATTTTAGCGGATTAGTTCACTTTTTAAGTAACTGTTATTTGTTCTATTATTATTTTAAGAGAGAATGATTTCAATTTACTATCATTGTTTTTAAAATAAGTAGAAATCTATTGTGAAGATTATGCTGAAATCATTAGATTTTTTTTAAAAAAATTTTGCACTCACAAAATTTTTTACGAATCCGATGTATATGACATTTCAAAAACTAAAAAACTATGTCACAAAATGATCTTGAAAATTGAGGTCAAAATCATAAAAACTGAGATGGGCACAGTAGACCTTGGCCCTCTATGGACTGTTTCGCCACTGAGTTTAGTTTACAACTAATGATTTCATATATACAAGTATTTCACTTTCCAAAGAAATTATAAAGCACTTTCAAATGTAATTTAACAATGATTTTATCATTATTATTATTTAGGATTGAACTTCTTATTAGTTATTATAAATCTGAGAAGCCATTAGAGATAGCTATCAAAAAAAGAAAGAGAGAAAGTTTTAAAAAAATTTTGGAATGAATACTTCAGGATAAATTTTTTTTTACATTTTCTTCCCAGCAATTAAAACTAAAAATTGAATAAGCTCTTTTAAAACTTTTCTTATGTATAAGATTATCGAGATAAATCCTTAGACATTCAAGCAAGATGGATAAGTAAAATTTTGTTGTAAATTTACAAGGAAAAATAAATTTAAAAAAAATTATTTAAAAAATAGGAACAATACTAGTAAAATTTAGACAATTGAGATCTCAAGTCAAATGTGTGTGATAGTGGTTCATTTATAATCTCCTCCCTTAATCTCTTTCTCTTTCTCATAGGATAAAAAAATAAAAGTTTAAAGTTTGTTAATCTAAAAAAAAAAGAATTCTCTAGAAGATAAATAATTATCGTCTTCAATAAATAATCCATTTTTGGGACTTAAACGTGGACTTTAAACAAAATGTAGAAATTGCAAACTCATTTCATTTAAGTGAAACTCTCTCTCTCTCTCTCTATGGATACATATATAGAGACCACGGTAGCCTAGTTTTCAAGGTAACAGTCTCGCGGCCAGCGTGTCATAAGTTCGAACCTAGAGCCGTTGAAGACCCGCCGTGTAGAGAAGCTGATGCTCGTCAAATCTGTCAGGACTCAAACATCCTCTCGTTGGTGTGGTGTGGAAGTTAAGAGAATGGGTGCCAACTCATGTCTCGTCCTCGTCACTTGACCATGGCTCAAAATTACGAAGTCCGTCACCAAAAGCTTCCGTGTATCTGAATAAGGCGACATTAACATTCACTCACTCACTCTCTCTATATATTGTGTGAATGGTTTCTCTCTCTCTTTATATATATATGAGAGATTGTCTCTGTACAGTGGTGCACATTAGAGGTGGGGTTATGGGTCCGGATCCCCCATAGCCCTTGAATTTTTTTCGATTGATAATAATCTTATATACAGAATGAAAAACTTAATAAGTTTTTATAATTAACAATTTATTTTATTAATTTATGCTAATTATTAATTCAATAATTTATTTTTTACTGTTTTTTATTCCTAAAATCGACAAAATCAAAAAATACGCTTGGCTTCGTATTGAGGTATGATACAAGAATGGTGGACTTTGACTCTAGACTCCCCTTTGAAAAATTTGTGTCTGCGCCACAGTCTATGTACAAATATGTATACTTATTATGAATGGTCTCTCTACATATACGTATATATCGGGGAGATGGTCTATGTATATATATTTTCTTATTATGAATTATCTCTCCATATATATATATTTTAATTTTCTAATATTGAGAATTTCACACATATTTTTCTTACTCAATCATACATTTTATTTTTAAGGAATAACACTTTAGCTACTCTTTTAATTTTTATTATTAAAACATTTTAAAAATTAAATTTAATAAAATTTTAAAAAAATATTTTGAAAAAGTGCAATTTAGAAAATCGATTGTGTGTTATATAACGGAAAAATCGATGTGTTATTCAAGAAAACGAATCTTTCAATACCCACCAAATCAGTCAAATCTTTCGATTCCGCCAACATTTTTCAGAACAAGTTGAGGTTAAAGGACAGTTCGAAATGGAAGGGAAAAAGGCTCGGAGGGGTTGAGTGGGCCCTTTATCCATTACGCGAATGAATCCTCTGGAAAGTTGTCCTCCAGAAGAAGGGGTCGAGAGAAGGACTATTTACGTAATGCGTTTTATTTCTCCTTATTCGCAATCGATTCAAGCATGCTTTTTGCATTTCCATTTCCTTACGTTCCTTGTTCGGTGATAGGTCGTAGATGGACACAACGTTGAGATCGTGAAATCCGCTTAGGCTTCCAAACTTTTACAAACAACCAGATTAATTTTCTTGTTTTATTAATGAAAAGTGACGCAAAAAAAAAAAAAAAAAAAAAAAAAAAAAAAAAGAAGGAAGGAAGAAAATAGAAAAAGGAATAATAGTCCAACAGAATTTGAAAAGAATTTTTCTTCTGGTTAATTCGAATTATATCGTCCTTTCCCATAATGAAGTGCTTAGAAATTTTCGATTAACTAACTGTCATAAATGAATTTTAAAAGAATATCTTTTTTTTTTTTTAAAAGGTATGCAAGATTCCGATAATGATATTTATAATATAAATGTCTTCGAGTGATTTTGTTGATAAAACGTTGTTTTTTCTTTCCCACTTAATAAAAAAATGCCTGTTTTTTTTTTTAAAAAAATTGATCAGTGTTTTATTCAGATAGCAGAAAGAAAAATCATACAAAACTATTCTATGTGGTTGGCTATGTATTTTAGCTCCATAAGCGAAGCATAAAATAGCAAAAGCAGTACAAAAAAACAACTCGAAAAAAATGTCTTATTTTTTTATTACCTTTGACAGATTAAATACTAATTGGATTTCTGAAAATATATTTTAAAACACTAATAAATATTTCAAGCGCCTTATAAAAGCTACAATCACGCACAGCATTGTTAGACAAAACGAACCACATTTCAGATTAAGATTTAAAAATTATTATTGTATTATGAAATTCTTGGATTTTTCCAAGCTTTTGTATAAATAATATAACAATTCAAAATCTGTTCACATATAAAAGAATGACTTCAGTTCATTTCTAGTTGTTTTAAGTTAAGGGATCACATGAATTTTTAAAAAATTATCGATTTGCACTTTTTTACATTTTCTAAAAGTTCAAATATTTTGTTTAAAATAATATATGATATGAGGAACGCAATAATTGGAAGCATTTTTATTTATTTTTTTAACGAAGCTACTCCTTGAAGCACATCAAATAAGCTCTGCTAGAAGCACTTGTATTTCCCCTTGCATTAATTTCTGATGAGCGTGAATCCATATAATGTTCAAGTGGAAGAAATAGAGTGTATTGGGGCTTATAGAAAAATGTATCGGTACTCGTCTTTTGGATCTTAAAAGCGAAACAGAGAAGAAAAGTTAAGTGATAGAAAAAGCCTGGTCGTAATCGACTCTCCGACAATTTAATACCAAAAATTCAAAGATATTTGGCATAGCTATTAGAAATATTACCAATGATTAACACAGCACGAAAACTGCTGTTTGGGCTGTTTATTTTCGTCTTCAAACGAAAGCCCTCAACATGGACTGTGTCCTGCGATTATAAATGCCTGGTGCAAATTTCAAAAGACAGAAGCTGAATGTAACGAAAGACACTATGATCATAAACACATACAACATAATAAATTAAATGAAGCCAATTTTTTTAGATATCTAGGTGATCCTATGTTATTAAGAAAATGTTTACATGGAAAGACTCAGAGCCCAAATGAGTCAGTTAGAAACACCATATAGTCAGTGATTCCAAGATCTACTATTCTGGGGTTAAAAACTCTAAAATTAGGGGTAAATATAGCTATTGCACCGTTCAGTATGAGTCATGTAACAAAATTAATGATCTTAAAGCATTGTAATACTGAACCAAGTTATAGCAGTGTGTCATGCTTCAAAAAACTAGATACAAGTAGGATTCGTGTAGCCCAACGAAAGCATCTTGAGATCTCTAAAAAAGGCAAAATTTTTAAAAACTATGAAAGAAAAGAAAATTAGAAGAGTCTTTTGTATAAGCAAAGAGTTAAAAAAAAAGCTTCATATGCTTCTGGGAAGTACTAAACAAAGTGAATGCACAAAAAATTTAAAATTTTTTCTTTAAAGCCTGTTTTTTCAAAATGTGATATTTTTCACTTTATGTACCTTTTTCTCAAAAACTACTTATCATATAATTCTCAAATTTTCAGAGAACAGACTTTTAACATGTTTACATACTTTAATGGAGGGAATTAGATATATCTAGCAAACTTCTTTAGATATGACTTTTTTAAACTAAATGTTTGGGCCAAAAAATTGGACAATTTCTAAAAAATCATAATTTATTTAATTTTTAATAAAAAGGACAAACCTCTTCGTTAAAGTGTTACATAACCTACTGTATATAACCTACTGTACATAACCTACTGTTTCATAACCTACTGTACAAATTTTATTCATAAGAAATAAGTAATTTCTGAGAAAAAGGTGCATAAGCTTACACAATTTAACATGAGCTCCTATGGACGTGCCGGACCTTCTTAACTGTTTTTTCGTTGAGAGCAATTAAATGCTTTTAACATGACTAATATTTCTATAATTGCTTCCTGGTTTACTGTCAATCATGATAAAAAAAATGTTCACTACTTGAATTTAACCACTTCTAAAAATTTAAGTCAACAAAATCTTTTTACTTAATTTACAGCAACGTCAATTGGTGAAAAATTTTAAAAATCTATGAAATCTGTAATGCAAACGAAATAAATCTACGAAAAATTATTATCTTTTCTATAAAAATTATGATATGTGTCAGCAATTCGCTGTGAATTTCTTATGCAGCATTAATTCAAGCAAATAAAATATTCTCTACACAAACTAATCCCCAAGTCCCGAAAAATTCCTTTTACGCAATGCAATGCATTGCCTTAAATTATTCCATAACAAACTGAATGGACGCATGCAGTATTCAGAACATGACAAGAATTCAAAAATGCATCTAAACATTTTAAATTATACTCCTTGAACATTTTTCCTCATAGTATGCTAACATAATGTAAAATTTTCAGCTCATAAACTTCAAATTACATAATAGTCAAAAAAAGAATACTCGCCTGCGACCCTGATGTAAAAAAAATATTCATAGAAGTGAGCAATCTCTCGAAGATGAAAAGAAAAGAAAGGAGAGAGAGTAAACGGCATCAAACCGATCGAATCGAATGCAACATAAACTCTGTGAGCCGACATACAATAACACAGTAAGAACCATAACTCAAGAATTCCCACCCAGCGGATGGAAGCAAAGGTGGTCTGCAATAAAATAACCACTCTCTCTGTCAGAGCGGTAAGAAATGAGGGCCTCCACAAAATAAAGGGTGTAACATAAGCAGCTCAAAACACTAGACATTACTCGGAGAAATATGAGCGATCTTCGTAATCGCCAATGGCCACAAAAATAGCTATTCTACTTTTTCAGTAGGTTTTGGGCCAGTGTGTTATTTTGTGAGTTCCCCCACCGTGATAGAAAGGTATCGTATCTTGGACCCGAGGGGAAGATGGGGGCTAATGGTCCGTGTCACGGAGGATGGTCCTCGCTCGATTGCGCGCGGAGGCCACGTGCAATAAACTCGCCTCAGTCCCCGTGGCCGTTTTGGGGGGTCTTGGTCACCTAGATCTTTCGTCGACTTCTCTGTAACAGCAAACAGTTGACGTATTTGTGACAAGGTCAACCCGAGTTTGATCAAAAGAGGAAAAAATGCACATTTAAAGGGCTAAGTTTTGTGTGGGGGGGAGGGGTCTTTCAATAGGATAAATTTACTAATTTGAAGTTATCTTCCTTCCTTCCTCAGTGGCTCAAAAACCCAGAGTGGGGCCTTGGCCTTCTTAAGAAGCCTTTTTCAGACCAGCCTTCTTCCTGCTAGTGTTCTCCAATTTTTAGTTCCCAAAGCGAGATCTTTTTCTAGGCCATCAATCCATCTTAGATTTGGCCTGCCTTTTCTCCTTGTGCCAATTGGTTGGGCATTGAAGACGTTTTTTAGTGTGGTGCGGTCTTCATCCATTCTGAAAACAGCCTGCCCATTTAAATCGTTGTATTTTGATGAAGTTAACGATGTCAGATTCTTTATATGAGTGATAGAGCTCGAAATTCGATCTTCCTCACTACGGGCCATTTTTCTGAAATCCTCAAAAAAAAAAATCTTAATCTTTCTTTTGTAGATACTTATCATGTTCTCATCTGTTCGAGACATGGTCTAAGTTTCACATGCATAAGTTAAGAAGTTATCTTAACAGTTAGACATGTGTGTAAAGGTTTAGTGATAACCTGAGCCAATTAGTTAATTTTATGCCGCTGAAACGGATTTCGTTGCAATGAGGTGAGAAAATTGTGAAATTAAATATAATTTATAAAAATAGAAGCATAGTTGGCTGATGTAATAAGTACGTAACTATATATGGCTTTCCGAACAAAAAGGGTGGCCGTGGTAACCGAGTGGTCATGGTCATGAAATTTGACCGGCAAGTCTTGGTGACATTAAAGACTCATCGTGTGGAGAGGCTGATGCACATGAAAACTGTCGTAGCTCCAAGTACTTACGTTGGCTAGGTGTAGAAGTTTGGAGAGTGGGCAGAGCTCAGGTGTCATCCTCGTTAATTGACTGATGTTCAAAATTGCGAGATCCGTTATTAGTAACTCTTACGTTGCTTTAGAGAGAGAAGTTAATAAAAAATCAATCAGAACAAAAGGTTTTGAATTTCTTCGCTGTATACTTGAGTAGGGTTTAACGGTTAAGCTATCCAACTACCCTAAAATTGAGAATTTTGTCAAAAATTGACAAATTTTTTAATGATTTTGTTTTATAGGCCATCTTATTAGCTTTATAAAAATACCAAGTTTATTATTTTCCGTTCACTAGAACAAAAACTAAAAGTGTTTTAGTGAAAGCAGATGCCATCACTTTAAGCACGATGTCATACTTTAAAATGAGTTTGACTAGAAATGTGATTTTTTGAAAATACTCAAACGGGGACAGTGATTTCTAAAAAAATTTTGAACATAATTAACTGAATTTTTTGTGTATGTTCTGTTTAATAGTAAAAATGTTTTAACCTTCAGATTTATCAATCACTGTATTATTACACAATTTACAGTCCCTTATGTGAATATAATCACTGTTATTTTAAGAAATTTCATGTATATCTAGAATAAAGTACTCAAGTTTTTGAAGAAATTGAAATCGTTCAAAAATGAATAGCATAATATGTTAAAACCTGTACATTCGAAAACTGAAGCAGTAATTTTAAATTGTCAACACATGCTTACAAATACAGATTTACTCTCACATTTTAAATACATGAAAATCTGCTAATTTTCTTTTTAATATCTTAATAAAATGCATTCGTAATCCATTATTGATTTTCTTATCTTTGAGTAAATATAGACGTATTATTCTGTATTATTTATGGTTCAATTTATCATGAATTTTTTTTTTCAAAAATTTGTCTCCATAATTATTTTAAAACTTGGAAAAATGTAAATATTTAAAGCAATAAATTTCTAAGATATCTTTTGAGTTTTTCCTTTCAATTGCTCGATTCTGAAGAATAATTTAAAGTCATGAAGAAAATGAAATTTAAAAACCAAATTTGATTCAATCCCTTCGCAAAACATTTTAAAGAAATATGCTTTCGCATAAATGAGAAACATTTTCAAAAGAAAACATGCATAGCCTACGGCTTTATTTTTTTTATCTTCATCTCCGGAAAAAAAAAGGGTTAAGAAATAATTTATTTTTCCAGCAGAGATGAGGTAACATTTCTTGGAGTACAAATCTGTACAAACGGGTTTGTAATCTCGCTCCAGAACCCGCTGCATTAATTTAATGTCATGACATATTCCCGGCCCACCCACAAAACTCATTAGAAAAAGATGTGGGCTGTCCAAATATTCGAAATATTTATGTAACCCAAAATAAATGGGCTAATTTCTTCCAGCGTATTTCAAAAACACGCTCTCTCTTCGGCGTCAAATTATTCAAATTGAGACCAATTTGTCGGCTGAGGTGATAAATTTCCCGCAAATGAATTTTGAATACCCTCGACCCCCCACTCAACGAAGAACCGCATGTGGAGCATTTATACATTTATGCAGATTACAGGACTTGAATTTGGAGTTTTAAAAAGATACGAGTCACTGCAAGCGTCATTTTTTTTTATCCTTTCCTCCTCCCATTTTGGCTATTAGAGGAAAAGTGGTACAGTCATTTAACTGTTGCTGTTATGTTGTAGTTTTTCGTGATTCAATCAGGAAAGAAAGCTTTTGATTAAAGTTATAAAAATAATTTTTGGATGAATTGGTATAGTGCAATCGTTTCAAATACTGATGCCATTTTTTTCAATAAGTAAATTGAACGTTGAACGTAATTTTACAGGAATCGAATCGTTAAAAATTGTAGTGATCTGTCGAAACTATTTATTGCTATTAGAGTACAAAAAATTTTGCATTGAAAATAAAATTTATTTTAAGTCTTTTTAGCCACTTAAGAGGCCATTTTATGAGATTTAATTTTTAATGAAGATGCCTTTGACCTAACTATTAAATATTTTTTTTAAATCCAAAAGTGCAATGTTATTTTCTTTAAGGCTACAGTGGACAGTTAAAATGTGGAAATTGTCCAAAATATCGAAAAAAATTTTTTTTGCTGATTATAATATCTTATTAGCCTCTCTATCAAACGCAAAAAATTTTTTTGGTTTTATGCATTTTTTACTGAGTTATAGGGTAGTTTCGAATTAGTCATCCATGACCACGCCCCTTTGTTTACATTTTCTAATGTCATGCTATTGTAGCTGTCATGCACTTTGACAGGAAAAATTTTATTTACTGTAGACAAAGCCTCACTAATTTTTATTTTTAAATGTTAATTTATCAAGTTCAGGTTGGCAACACTTTGCTTTAACTGTATCTGAGACCTAAATTGACATTATTTGTTTACAATTTGTTCAAACTTCGGTTTGCATTTTTCTTTCAAGTTTACTCAAACCTTATATTTATTTTACCAAAACAAAAAGTTCTTTTCAGAACTAAAGCTCTTTTTAAATCGCATTTATTGTTTAAAATTATTAGTATGGATCTTATATCATCGAGATATAGAAAACCAAAAGGTCGCCCTACCAAAAGGAGGAAGTTGTTGTCTGAAAACAGCAAGAAGCGATGGCAGAAATCTCCTGAAACTGTTGATGAAAAAAACAGTTTTATATTACAGAGGGATCCATTATCTGACCCAAGTACATCTTCCCAACCTGAGGCAAGTTATATTTTCACCCACAAGGCTGTGTTTTCTGAACTATTGCAAAAAGTTCCTTGCAAATATTGTACAAACTGTGCCCTTGTTATAAAAACAACACCAATCCATGGGATATTCTACAAAAATTGAACTTTTATGTGAATCATGCCATGAAAGCTATGGAAGTGTGTATTCAAGTTTCCAAGGGGAGTCTAAAAATTCACATGATATTAACAGCAAGCTGGTGAGTGCCTTCCTATCCATAGGCAGAGGGCATGCTGCTTTGGAAACTTTTTCATCTGTGCTCAACATGCCAACAATGGACAGAAAAACATTTGCCAAATGCATGCACAACTTATCGGTTAAAAACAAAGAAGTGAAGAAAAAAATGCTCGAAATGTCACGTCAAGGAGCTAGAGAAGCTCACATAAAAGTTGATTCTTCTCTAAAATATCAGGAAATCATTGACGTGAGTGTGTCATATGACGGTACATGGCAAAAGCGAGGACATACATCTAACCTAGGATTAGGAATAATCATCGATGTCCTTAGTGGACTTGTTCTTGACTTTGAAGTATTGTCGAAATACTGTCATAATTGCATAATTACTGGTCGAGATATGGGAGCCGATAGTGCGGAATTTCACATTTGGCGAAAAGGACATATGGATGAGTGTGACAAAAATTTCGATGGAACGTCTGGAGCCATGGAGATGCATGCTGCACTAATTATGTGGAGACGGTCAATAAGTGATTGCCAAATGAGATTCGTTTCCATGCTGAGTGATGGTGACTCGAAAACTTTTCAATTTTGTCAGAAAATGAAGTATATGGTTCTGAGGTAAAATCGAAAAGGAAGAGTGCTTGAATCATGTTGCGAAGAGGCTAGGTACATCGTTACGCAACAAAGTAAAAGAGTGGAAGGTGAAGAAGGTGACTCTTGGTGGCGTAAGCAGGGAAGCCTTACGGATAAAAATATAACAAAGTTGCAAAATTACTACAGAAAAGCTATAAAAGATAATGTTCCTAATACCCAAAAAATGAAAACTGCTATATATGCCAGCCTGATGCATTGCTCGTCAACTGACGAAAAGCCTACGCATGGTAAGTGTCCTGAAGGGGAATCATCATGGTGTTTTTATAAAAGAGCAATAGCCAAAGGTGAAACCCAGGGTCACATAGTTCAATGAGAACTTGCTTGTCACAACAAGTAGTTGAAAAAATTATGCCTGTTTACCAACGTTTAGCTTCAGACACCATTCTTGAAAGATGCGTAGGAGGCAAGACGCAGAATTGTAATGAAAGTCTGCATAGCTGCATTTGGCGAAAATGCCCAAAAGAGGTATTCGTATCCAAAAGGAGGCTAGAAATAGCAGTTACGGATGCTGTCGAAAAGCACAATTTGGGCTACGTAAAATCACTTGAATCAAAAGAGGACTCAAACCTTAATGATAGTTTTTCTTTGACTATTGCTGAAAGACAGGATAAACGACGCATTTCTCAAAACATTTCTGTGAAAAGAGAGAAAAGGAAAAGAAATACTACTAATAAAGATGTAGCCTATAATGCCGGTGCTTTTTAATTTTTTTCAGATTTAGCGACAGTTTTCTTTTTATGTGTAATTGAATTTATTACTGTTTTGCATTTTTATAATTTAATTGTATTGAAATACTTTATTTTTACTCATTGTGATTAATGAAATATATAATTTATCTGGTTGATGAAATACATTCTACTAATTTACTTTATAGATATTATTAGAAAGTTCTAGCTTATTTTTCAATTTTTATCACTATATATACCACGCATGCTAATGTGACTGTTTCAATAAATATTGCAGAATCTTTTATTTATATATTCTGCACCTATCTTATGTTTATATGATATTAGTGTTTTTCAAATTTATACTTATATATCTTTAATTTTTTTTAAAAAATCAGTTATTTTCTTATAAAATCAAAATAGTTGTTTCTCACAAAAACAAAAATTTGCCTCGAAACTGTTTTGAATTTTTGTAATTTAATCCTATTGAAATACTTTATTTTTACTTATTGTGATTTATGAAATACATAATATATTATCCGGTTGAGATAAAATAATAATGGAATACATTCTGCTAATTTACTTCTGATATTATTAGAAAGTTCTAGCTTACTTTTCAATTTTTATCACTATCTGTACCACATGTCGATGTGACTGTTACAATAAATATTGCACTTATATGTATATATTCTGCACTTATATTACATTTGTTATGATATTAGTGTTTTTATATTTCAAATTTATATTTATATCTTCATTTTTTTATAAAAAGCTAAGTTATTTTCCTTTAAAATAAAAAAAGCTGTTTTTCTCAAAATCAAAAATTTGCCTCGGAACCAAAATTCAAAATGTTCCATGCGTTGCAATTTTTGTCCAATTATAACAAAACTTTCCAAAAGTATTCTTCTAATATGTAATTATAACTTCTTGGATGCATTGTAGCAATAGTGATAGGGTGAAAGAAGAAATTAAAGTTTTTTATGTATAAAGTCATTAAAATTCTTGAAAATTTCATATAAAAATTTGCGTTTACCCATACTTTGTAAATTATCATATAAAACATTACTTTACATGCATAAATTTCTAAAGAATTGCTTAAAGAAGTTAAATCAGTTAAAAATATGAAATTTTTTAAAAAATCAAAACGCATGGAACGTTTTGAAATTTTTAAATTATTGTTAAATTTTTTTAAAAATTTTTAAATTTCTTAAAAACTACTCATTTTTTTCTCACCAAATTTTTTATATGGTTTTAATTATAACTTAAATACTGGCAGTCAAAATTTGGAGCATGTGTGTAACAAATTTAAAAAAAAAATTTTTACTGTCCACTGTAGCCTTAAACTTATTTTGTTATTGATAATCTATTCAGCTACTCTCTGTTTTATAATAATATTGATGCTTCTTAAATACCGAATTATTTTTACAAGTCATCTCGAGAAGCATTTTCTCAGTAAAAAAAGAATGCTGAATTGTTTTAGGGAATGACGACAATTAAAGTAAGTTATATTTACCAACACAATTCCAAATTAGTGAAGTAAAGATGTCCAATTACATAAAGATACACTTCAAAAATGAGATGACAGCTTGGATGATACAAAAGATTTATTCTCTTTTCTTTCTTCACATTTACAATGTCATATAAACAAACTCTTCGAACTGTTCTAAAATCTCTTTTTAAAGTTGCAAACGATAAATATCGCAAAAACGATTAAATCATTTTTTGTCAATTTTACCTGAAGCCGCCTCAGCAGCATAACGGTCAGCGAGCTCCATTTATTTCCTACTAGGGGAAACAAGTACCGAAAAATTCTGCGTATAATGCGCAGCCCCTTTTTAACGAAGAAATCTGAAATATTAGTATACATAGCTTTTATGTTTTGTTAATTTGTTCGAAATATTATCCCAGACTTTTGAAAAAATAGTATACTTCTAGAATTACAACTCTTTTAGTTCATAAGGCAAGTCGTTTCTTTTAATTCGATACATGTAGAAGTAAATTTTTTCTTATGCTAATCTTTTTTGCCATTTTTATGGCTATCGTTTTTATACCCAGCGTTTGACGCGCACCCTTTAGTTTTGATCTTATTTTTTGTGTTCAAAGTGCGCGTTATACGGCGGATTTTACGGTAATTCTTCAAAATATCGATATACAATGAAGACATATTATACTGAATTTTATTATTACTCTTACGGACTTATCCTGATGTCTAAGCCCACGAATAATTTAATTTATATGTAAATAAAACACAAATAATAAAAAATATACTCCTATTTCATTAAAGAATATTTTCCTAATAAAAAACAGAATAGTGAAGAAGTCTGAGTTCTTAAAAAATTTCTCTGGAAGTTGATATTATTTTTTAAACATATTTTTCACTTGCACACTTAAAAACGAAATAGGGAAACGTAAATGTAATTGACGGCCTTATCATCCGATGGAATAAAAAATATGAAAAAGCAATAAAAGGCTTTTTAACAGACTTTTAATTCGAAAGACAGAAATTGAAAATTTTCCATTTGCTTACACAAATAAATTTCACAAGTATTAAAAATTAATTTTCAAAGATTTGCCAATATAAAGAAAATAACGAATCTTTTTATACAGGAACATACTCTTTATTTTGTTAACTACTTATAAATAATAAACAGTTATAGATACATAAACTTATACATGTTTCCCTGATACATATAAGCAAGAAAATGACTGAATTAAATACATAGTACCAATACTCTTCATGATATTGTACTGAATAAGCAGTTCCGTGATGTCGTTCATGACTGGAACCAATGCAGAAGCAGATGGTTCTAGCTTTAATCTCTTGGCGTTTGCACACTCTCCGTCACCGTTGGTGAAACTGTTTGTTCACTGATTAAGAGAATAAAGTGACTGTAATACTGCCTTCTGTTTGTCTAAATGATGTATTCTTCACTAGCTATTCTGAAAGGGAAGAGTTACTTCACTACACTAGATGATACTTAGGAAGGACTTGGGGAAAATTCTGAACTTCATCCTACTTCTCCAACGTTAATCCCAGTTTTGTTGATAGTTTTGACAGGGATTTTAGGGAATTAATTTAGTCTTGAGCTTTATGATTTAATTATTCAACTCTCCATTTTTGCTTGACTCTAAAGTGACACAAAAAGTGTTTTGTAAAACTTCAAATATTAATTATTTTTTTTAAAAAAAATAAATCTATTGAAAATGTTAAAAATTAAATAGTTTGATTTTGGCTAAGTTTTATGATTTCAATTTCCATGAAGAATGCGTTTAATTAATCTGAAGTTTAAATGTGAAATTCAAAACAATTTTTAAAAAATTTTACAGAATGAGAATTTTAAAGTTTTAATGTCATCTCTGAAATATAAAGAATAGGAATATAATCTATACCAGAGTGGCCTTCAAACTATGTTCCACGGAACCCTGGGGTTCCACGAGTCACAATAAAAATATAGAAAATAAACTTATAAATGTGTATGCAAAAATGGATTCACGTTCTCTATGAAGTTTATATGCCCACAAGAATTTAAAGCTCATCCTATCATTAAGAAACTGAAAATTTTATTTATACATAGTAGCTTTTTATTTTGCACAATACTTTTTAAACTTTAACATAAAAGAATATTGAAACGTTTTATCTTTATATATATAGTACCTACTAGATTGTGAATATTTTATTACTTATACTATCCCGAGGTTCCACGCAATAATTTTATACTCGTACAACGTCTTGCAAAACTAAATATTTTATTGTAAAATGCGCCTTTTTGAATTTGTGGAAAAAACACCAACAGTAAAGGAAAGGCAACAACTTATCAACATATTCAATCTTAAAATTCTAAATTAAAGCAAATAGCTCTTAAATTTTATGTTGCAAATTCATACAAAAAATACAAAGTATTTTTCACACAGTTATAAACATTTTAGTCATTCAGAACAATGTGTGTAAGTGAAAAGTATTTCTCAAAGTGAGTGGCTACAAAAACAAAGTACAGAAACAAATGAAACTCAGAATATGTAAGGCGATTGCAGTTAACCTAGACCTCGACAGTTTGTGTGAAAAAATTCAAACACATATCTCGTTTACTAAACATAATGCATGGGTAGGTGACAATCTTGGAACACAGAATAATGTTATTAATGAGTAAATTACATTAAAAGTAGATTAAAATTTTAAAATTTTAAATTCAAGGCCTTTTTTAATTGCCTTTACGTTGATCTATTATTGATCTATTTTAAGTATTATTTTGAGATACATTATTTTAAGTGTGTGTGCGGAATAGGGTTCCACAAAAATACTTTCTAATTCTAGGGATTCTACGAAAACACCTTCTTGTTGTAGGAGTTTTGTGAGTTGAAAAAGTTTGAAGATCTCTGATCTATACCATTCTCCTAAGGCATAACACACAAATGAATACAAAAATATTTCATTTTAGTTGAAAATAACTATACAAATATAAAATTGTGTATGAGCAAACACTTAAAAAGACGAGTGAAATGTTTAGGAATTCTTTCTATTATTTTAATAATTAAAATTGAAAAAAAAAAGGAAATATTTGTATGAATAATTTGAGGTTTTATATTTTAATTAAATAAATGGATTTCAAAGTTTTCTCCTTGATTATTTTGTGGAAAATTATATCGAATTTGATAAAACTATACACGGAAAATAAAATTGTTGCTAATTGTTAAGAATGCAAATTCAAGAAAAGTGTTAGAATTAAACCAGCTTATAGAGTTTTAAGAGAAATAATAAAATTTTCATGTATACCTTGATCTCGTTTGTTAAAAAAACTTGAGTTTTTTTTTTATTTTTACATATTTTTATTATGGATGCAGTGTGACTTAAAAGGTAAGTAAAATTAAATATTTCAAAAGAAATTTTTTAAATAATAAAAAGTTTCCTATGGAATTTATTCTTATTCTTTTTGTTGTATATGTATCTCATTGTTAGAAAAATTAACTAAATAAATCGAAATAAATTCAATTTGATAAAAAATTATTTCATTAATATTTTATTTATAAATTAGTAATAACTTTTCATGTCTTATGTTTTAAATTGTAATAAAATAGAAAACAACTTTTCACCTTTTCATCATTTTTATTGTTGGAACACTAAGAAATTTCTAAATAAAATAAGTAAAAAATATCCTATGTCCATCGTATTCATTTATTACATAATCAGCATTACTAGAAAAAAAATTTATTCAAAATGAAATTAAAATTTTTATTATTTTTAAATGGTCAGGAAACAAATGACAAAGTTAAAAGTAATAATAATAAATAAATAAATTATTTGATACTTTTGGTCGCATTTTTGTTTAGTATTGTAAAAAATATATGTTCTGTAATTTATTACGAATTTTCTTTTAAAAGAAAGGAATTTTTCTTATATATATATATATATATATATATATATATATATATATATATATATAGTGATTGGATTTTACGTTTCTTTCTTTAAATTAATTTTTTCCTTTATAATTAAAAAGCTAATTAACTGTTAATTTCACTTTGTATGTGAAATCATTTTTTCATACAAAGAAGGAAATACATAAATTTGGGTGGAAAATAATTAAATTGGAATTTAAAGACACAGATATCATCAGTCTTTTTTTTGTCGTTATATATGTGTGTGTGTGCGTGAGGTCAGATATTAGAACATCTGTGCAGAAAAGCTAAAAGCTATATATAAATAGGCAATACCTTTAGAATATTCTTATTAAACTCTAAAAGGATCGCTTAGAAATATTTATCAATATACTGAAGATATTGCTATTTTCTATATTATGTTTCTACATAAAAACATTTTTAATTTCGTTTTCGTCAATTTATCTTCGATTTTTATCTTTCCTACTACATTTTAACAATCGCATTGGAAATCCAACTTAAAACGACATTTGAAAAAGACACATGCTTTCCAAAACAAAAGTCACTTGAAAGCTGGGAAAGTATTTTAGTTCCATCTACTCATTTAAAAAGTATTTAAACTTTTTGTAGCATTTGAATTACTGAAAAAATGAAAATACTAGGTTCGAAAAAGAAAAAACCCAGTTATATAGCAAAACTTCAAAACTTTGCTTTCTAAATATCAAAAAAAAAAAAAAAAAAAAGACAAAGATACTGTTATTTAATATATATCTTTTATCGTGTTTCTCTTTGCGTATTTCTAATGTTTTCTACATTTGAAAATAATTTTGTTGATTTGTAAAACTAAATACTTAACTGGGAGTTAATAATCAAGAATTTTTTCATCAAAAAGGGCATTTAAAATGTGAAATATTAAACATTTAATTGTATTTAGCTTCGAAAATTATCGAAATATCATTCATATCAAAGCTGGAATAGTCAAATTTCTTCTATAGACTATTGCTCACAAACAATAAAGAGCATTAGAGAGCACAGAACAAAAAAATTCGGAGAAAAATATATTGACTAAAAGTGGTGACCATTTTTTTGTATTTTTCTTTTTTTTTTTTCGAAACTGTCATATCTGACAATTTGGGAGTACATATTTCTGTTCTTGACAGGTTTAAAACACAAAAATAAAAAACAATCTATATTAAAAATATTAAGTTTTCAGTTAGCCAAGCAAGAGCCAAATTAAATTAAAAATGCTTACATTCGATAGTTTATTTTATTTTTATTTTAGTGGACAATACAAACACTGCTAAATCTTTCATTTTTTTAAAAATAAATTTGAAAATAAGCCCCATTTAAAAAATTTCAAATCTTTTTGTCTTAAAAATATCTCTCCCTTCGAAAGCAGCCACTTGCTTCTTTAAAAAAGTGGAAATCCGAAAACTGGCTGCCTCAAAACATTGTCCACTTCCAGAGTAGAGTATTAGATTCGGTGGGTGGCAGCAGGCGGAATGACGACTCTCTCAGCGCGCATGTGGTGGGCTGTTCCTTCAGGTGCGTAGCGTCTTGATTGGCTGAGGAAAATCAAATCGCAATTGACGAAGTTCTGTTTTGAAGAGAGCTGCAACTTCTTGTCTTTCCCTTTGAACGTGTTTTAATAAGAGGAGTCAAGTTACTTCAGCATTCCTTTCATGAAATTTGATATTTGACATGCATCAATATAGTATTGTAATTTGAGATCAATATTTTAAAATTGATGTTCATCTACATTAAAATTAAATATTTTTTAAATTATTTTAAAGGAATTCATTTAATATAGTTTTCTTTGAAAAATTTTCTTCTTCTAAAATTCAAAAATTGCTTAGCTTATAGTAATTTTTTAAAGAATTGGTGGTCAACTCAGAAATGCCGTTGGAGGGGTGATGCAGAGTACCTAGCCCTTCCGGGCTTTAACCTCCAAACTCCTTCCTGGAGCTCTGTCACAAAAGCTTACCGAAGTAGAATCTTATTTTAGCCCACAGTTTTGTTTATCGCCAACTTGGCGAGTTATTATCCTTTTTTTTGCATAAAAATCCAATACAGAAAAATGAGCTGTTGGCGCAATTCGTCTTTCTTTGGGCTAAAATAGGATTTTTTCTACACTATCAACTTCCAAAACAAACTGCATAGTGCCATTGAGCAAAAGATAAATATTTATTCAATAGCGTTGGTAAATGACACGAGAAAAAATTATTATTTTACACAAAATACATTTTAATAAGAATTCAATAAAAATTAAGTACAAATATATAAATGAAAACACAAATAGAAAATAGTTAATAATAAAAATACAATTTGATCCAAACATAACGAATATGCTTTCTTCCATATATTACTACATTATCTATTTGTTATATTAAGAAGTTTTTCAGTTCAACAATTTGATATCTTCTCTAGTTTAATTAAAGAAATTATCTAGTTAAATGTAAGAACTTAATGTAAGAGATACAGTCCCTTAGACAGAATATTTGAGAAAAAGCATATGTGGCCATCATCTTATTAGGAAAAAACGACCCTTAGAAGTAGTAAGGGATTTGAACCCTTAATTTAGAGTATTTTGATTTTAGTTGATTCCATTTCAAGTCCGAGTATTTGTTTATTTTCTGTATAAGTAACAAAAAACACGAACTAATAATATACTGTGTTACAGTGCCGATTTAAGCTCATTTCGGGCCCTGGGCACAGATGATCAACAGGCCCCTATGACACTGGAGGATCGAAATTTATAACCAGAAAATATGGTTAAATTCAGCCAATTCGAGCCCTTCTAAGCGCCCGCCCCAAGCGCCTAATGGATAAACAGGCACTTCTCTGTGTTATATTGTTACATAAAATCTCTAAAAAAAAATAGCCTCTAGAAAGTTCAGTAAAGATAATGTTTTCTAATGATTTTTTTTACGTATTTACCAGGCAGTCTTACAAAAAGAAGACATGATATATACATAAATAAAACATTTCCTGCGTAAAATCAGTCCTATAAGAATACTAGCAAATAAATGCACTTGGAAAATGTAATTTTCGTGGCGACAGCCTAGTTTCAAAACTTCTTTACTTAACACACCAAAATTAAACCAGAGAGAGAAAATATGTCATAGCCTTACTATAAGCACTCAGTGGAAGTGTAAAGGAGCATATGTTTTGGAACCTAGGTTGATTGATTTTACTTGTTTATTTGCTCACACTTAGAAACAATACGAAGACTATTACCAACAGACCTCATAATTTTGAACCCGTTCAAATGACTCCAATTTGAACCTTGAATAATTTAACGATCCCTCGCTGATGTCTTTAGGTAACAAGATAAGAATTCGGATAAGTATAAAAGAAAAAAAAGTTAAAAATTTGCGGAATTTTAAAATAAATAAAACACATGAAACTTAAAGTACTCAAATTGAAGAAAAAAAATACATCAAATAAATTACTTTGCAAACATTTAAGAAGTGAGTTTGATAGCCAAAAGTCATTTTCTTTTTGAACGTTCTTAATTTCTTTTTTATAAATTCGAATAGGATTCGAAACAAAAATTTTACTGTAAATATAAATAAATTATCTTAATGCTTTTGGTGTTATCTGGTTAAATCTATATCCTACTAATCATAAAATCAAATAATTTTTTTAAACATTTTTTTTCTTTTTAAAAAAATTGAAGTTTATTTTTTTTTAAAATTTTATTTTAACATTAAGAGCACGCGTAATGTTTAAATAGTAATTTTCAATCAGAAATTTTTATTTTTGTTAGACATAACCTTCATCAGAAATCGAACGACATTATTCATTTCGTCCTCGAAATAGTATTTTCAAGTTTTATATAGAAACATAAAAAACAACAAGAAACTGAAGTAGAGGTTGTAGCCATAAAACTTTTAAGACTATAAAAATTGCTTTTTTTATTGTTATTAGAGAGGAGATTTGACTGCGCGTTCCTACAGCCATCTGGTGGTCATTTAATGAACTGTTTCTCTCACAATTTCGCTTAATACCAGAAGGAACGCATACAAAAAAAAAAAAAACATAAGCATGTTTGGGAAATATCTTCAACTTAGAAAAAAGATGTTAAGATCATTTTTTCACTTTAGTCAAAAAAATAGCCCAAATTATAAAGGAAGAAATTTAATAAGAGGAGAAATTTGGATAAACAAATTCCAACCACTGAAGTAAGCAAAATGTTGCGATTTTAATAGTAAAATAGAAAGTATTATCCTAACGCTGAAGCAATTAAACATCTTTCATAAGCAAATTATTCTGAAAGATTATACATAAATCTATTGTTTTGCTGATTGGAATTCTGGAGAGGAATTTTCTTACATTATTTGTACCGTATTTCTACCTGAATTTGATTATAGTAAAATTTCTCATGTTTTTTTAATGCATACATAAAATTGTGGTACAATATATATATATATATATATATATGATAGTTTAATAAAAGTGTATTTGAAAAGTAAGTATATAAAATATGTTTATTTGATCATATATATCAAATAAAAACTAATATCATATTTTGTTTATGGCAAATAACTCAGCAAAAAACACACATATTATCCACACAAAAAAGTAAAAGTTTAAAATAATAACGGTCTTCTTGTAAAGTAGATATTCCAATTTAAAATGAACTACATACTTTCGTACGTTGTTACGCATTAATCATTTTCAAAATACCCATTTTACTTTTTTTTAAGCCGGATGTTCAAGCTTTATTCATATTTGTCACTAAAGGTCAATATTTGTCGTTGAGTACAAGTAAATTTCTTGTAAAAAACTTGTGCCTTTTCATTCGACTGAGATAAGCGCTGTTAGGAGGGCCACAAGGGCCACGTTGTTTGTTTTCATGCGATTATGTTCCTGTAAAGCTGTCACTTTAAGGACAAAAAGGTTCTTCGCCCAAATGTACTATGTTGTTACACATCTGGTAGCGTGTAATCGCAGGGAGAGCTTTAAGTCACGGCTCTCGTTTTTTGCACCTTCTTCTATTGTTGAATGAACAGATAGTGCAACGTTTAAGCAACAGGAGGACATCCCTCCCTCTTCATATCCTTTCGTTAAAAACTTTCCCCTTAACTCTTACGAGATTAATTTCACTTTTTTCTAAATATCAAATGCGTTTACTGTGAAAAAGTTCTGAAGTCATGCCTATTATTAAGATATGTTATTTCTTTTGTTTTACTATACCGGTGACCTCTGATCCGTCAAAAAGAATTTCCAGTAAATTAAACATTACCGTTCAACAGACAAACTTTATTTCCTCCCCTTCCTTTCCGTTTAACTTTTGCCTCACAACAGATAGTCATTTAGTTACAGTATTTCGTGGCATGATGGCATCTGATTTCATATCACAGCGAATTGTAAGCAGGCTGCTGCTTACTACAGTATCTCAAGACAAAAGTATTCCATAATTTCAGGATACTTTTGAAGGCATTTGGCACAGACGCTCAAATTTAGAACTCTACCATGCCTTCAGGGAACCAGGCGTTGTCAAATATATAAAAATATAAAGAATTAAATGGGTTGGCCACATTATTAGAATGAACAAAGAACGTTCAACACAGACAATCTTTTGGGCCAACCCCTATTGGAACAAGAACTAGGGTTGACCCAACCTCAGATAGGTTGACTGCTAAAAAGGGATTTTCTCTACCCTAAGAGCGACTAAATGGAAGACTAAGACAAAAAGAGAGAGAGAGAGAGCCCTGTAGGAGAAAAATTAAATGGAAAATTTTTATAAACAACTTTTTAACGCTTTGTGTTTCTGAAAATTTTCCGAGTGAGAGAGAGCTATATGTTAACGTTGCTCTAAGAAGCGTCAAATGGGATATTGGTGACGGCCCTTGCAATTTTGAACCTTTTTCAAGTGACGAGGACGACACCTGGGCTGGCATCCCTCTCTTCAAGCTATCACGCCACGCTAACGGGAGGAAGTTGACCTCGACTGATTTAGAATGCATCACTTCCCTCTACATAGTGGGACTTCAGTGGCAGCAGGTTTCGAACCCTCGCCAAACCGGCCCCGAGTTTGTGACCATAACCACTAGGCAACCGCGGCAACAAAAAGTCCACTATTCTCGTATCATGCTCCAGTAAGTCGGCCAACATATTCTTTTGATTTTGTTGATTTTCGGGAACAAAAACAGTAAAAAATTAATTATTGAATAAATAATTAGCATTAATTAATAAAATTAATTATGAATAACAAATACTTCATTAAATTCTAAGCACTATAAACATAGAATTATAATCAATCGAAAAAAAATCAAGGGCTTTGGGAGGGGGTTCCGGACCCGAGGACCCCCTTCCCCCCTTATGTGCGCCACTGATTGTAATGCTATAAAAATCTTACGACTAAATAAGCATTACAAAAAAGTCTAGATCTTTGTTTTTAAATTATCTATTTATTGAATGTCCTTTCCGTAAAAAATAACAAATCATATTTTGAAACAAAAAAAAAAAGTTTTTTTAGTATCCATTAAAACTGATAGCCTTAAACTCTAATTTTAATTATAAATTAGAAGGAAACAAAAAGGACAATGGGAATTTTATGTATTCATATCGTTCTCTAAAACGATCCTCGACACAAATCACAACTGCACTTAACATAAACACTTTACGAGTTGTACAAATCGTAAACAATTACACCTTAAATCCCATCCTTTCCTTCCCATCCGAATCAATAGCATGCGCTCTCGAAAACAAATGATGCTTAAAACTATGCGCGGTTTACCAAAGGCATAAGCCCTGATTAGCGCGGCTTCGGAGCCTTGAACGCATACGCATTATAAAACAGGAAAGAGGGAGTGCGCAAGAAAAACAAATGGGAAAAAATCAAGGCCCCAATTCATCCATCTTTTGTGACGTAAGGATAAGCCACGGATTAAGAAAGGAACAGCCAGCGAAATCAATCTGCAAGCTACCGTTGAGCCGCAGACAAAGGAAAGAATAGTGGTCTGAGGACAGAAAGGCTTATCATGGTGGCTTTATAAGAATGTGTTTAGGAAGAAACTGACAGTTTAGTTATTCATTTTTTAAAAATTAGATGGGTTTTTTTTTCAATTCCTACTATTAGTTCACATTCTCCTTATATATATATATTTATATATCTTGTTTAAATTTTCAATCGTTAATAAAATACTTTTTATTCATCTACACTCCAGTTCAAATACATTTTTTTTTAAACTTGTAGTGGATGGCACCTGATGTTAATACAATTTTTCAAATATTAACTCATTAGTTCAATTAAATTAAATTCAGTTTTATATGAGAGAAAAAAATTATCTTGCACAAAATATTTAGCAGGATATAAATTTCGGAGTATATACCGTCAGTGGCAAAAAGCGTGTAGATCGTTGGGGAAAAAATTTTCTTTTTGGGTTCTTTTTTCACTCTGGGTTCTAGTCTGAATGAGTCAAGGAGGGAACAAAATGGAAAATGAAACATGTGAAAGAAAAATTAAAGTAATTTTGTCACTTATAATGTTGTGATTCTGTCATATGGATATACATATTTTTATTAATTTTATTAATTTATTTATTTAATAAAATTAACTAATATAAAAAATTTTCTTTGTTGGCCTAAGTAGGGATTGATCTAATTTTTTTTATATTACTTGCTTTAAATATATTTATTGAAAGCTTTCTGTATAAAATAGTTATGAAATTTGTCTATTATTGTTGCCTTTTGCTAGTCATTTTACTTTTGTCATTAAATTAGTTTACTGGATTCACAACATTTCGCTCGGATCGATAAGTTTTCTGAAAAGAAAGTTAGTGTGGTATAAATGTATACTTTTTTTATATTGGGAAATGTTTAAAAATGTATTTTTTGATGATATTTTTTTATTGTTTTATGTCATTCTTTTAATCGCTTTTACTTTTTATTGTAAGAAATCAATTAAAAAAAATATTTGCGATCTTCCTCACGATTTGATTAGGATGCTTTGTCCTCTACAATAATTAAGAATAGATTTCAGCAAATATGAGACGGATATCTTCCGTCATATTACCCATCGAATTTAAAACGTAGATTAAAGGCTTATAGTAATATTGCCATGGTGTATTATAATCGTAAGCAATTTTCTTTGTCTTGAATTCGAATGAGAAAAAACATCCCTCGAGATGCTTTTTTAAGAAAACTAATATAAACAAATTCTTATCAAAATTAGAACTAAATAGAGAGAAATGAGAAGAAAAACCCTTTGTATGTATATGCATCTGAAGAAGGAAAATAAATGTATGTGAGAAGTTTTTAACAAATCTGTTGAGTGGCGTAGCTGATTAGGTGCTGGCCTTATACGCCCGTTTGCGCATTCGGCGCTGGCCTAAATCAGAATATATCGACTGCGTCCATGTCGTATGATTATACGGCATGTTAAAGATCCTTAAAATGCCTGTTTTGCAAGTGTGACAGAGGTAAAATTAAATTTCTAGAATAATTTCGCATCGGCGAAGCTCAGGTGCCTGCTACTAGGAGGGCACTGGACGTCAAAATTAAATTGTAGCAATTAGTATCCTCCTATATGGAGGATAGGGTTTAGTGATACCAGCTCCCATTCCTTGTGAGCTGGTATCACTAAAATGTGATACTAGCTCCCAGGGAATATACTAGGTCTGCAATGTCAATAACCAATGCGTTTCCCCATTTAAAAAGAAAGTCCCTAACATGCCTTTTATTTCTATTTTATATATATGACTTTTATTAGCTAACAACATTTACCCCATCCGGTGAACTGACTGCTGTGTCGTTGTGATTAAATGATTTCTACCTCGCATTATCAAAGTCTTTAATAGTCTCATAACATTAAAAAAAAAAACCTCATCTTATTAAATGAATTTTGAAAGAAAAATATGTAAAAGGCTTTTGAAAATTTATGAAGGGATGCAGCAGTTTATATTAATTGCATTTTTGTACTTAATTACTGTCAATGTACTTTGTATCTTTTTTTATGTTGTCGTTCCAATCAAAAAGGGGACCAGGTAATAACTACACCAATACAAAAGGACTTACGAACTATGGAAAACAGAGGGGAAAAAAACGACTGGTTCATGGTCAACCCATATTTAGCAGTGATGGCAATGGAAAGCAGGTGCGGAATATATTATCCCTCTCATCTTACGCCAATCGGACTCTTAACAGCCCCTGTCTGTCTCGCAGCCAATACACAGATGGGACTCCTCTATTGTTAAGCTTGATAAATAGAAATTTGATGGTGTTTTCCTCCAAGAATTCAAATCTGTGGGAAGTGGTCCTCTCTCTTGGGCATTATATTAAGAGCCTTTCTGCCTCGAGGGACTGCGACTCTCTTTCCCCTACAGCGCTTAAGGTAAATTCTTCGCAATTTCAAACCTCCCTCTGAGTGGAGTCCTCTTCTTTTCTATCTCTGATGGATAAATCTGAAAAAGTAATGGAATTTGAAATCTCACTATTTTCTTATTTTAATAATAATTGCAGAAACAGAGACGCTTTTAGTACAATCCCTTGAAATCAAGAGGGTTGGTGGAAGAGTATTTCCAAAGAGTCTTATTTATATAAACAAATAACATAATAGATTGTAAATGTAATCAAATTACTTAAATGCACTTTATTACTTGTTAAGGGAACATGGTACGATTTACAAATTTTTTTTTAATTTAATGATTTTCATAATTTTTTTTGGTTGCTGCCTATGTGTATGTATGAAGTAAAACAGATTTTGTGCACAAAATTTCATAAAAAGATAATTTAATTTTTTAAGGGAAAAACTTGAAACTTATGCTTTTAAAATGCTACTCCTCCTACGAAAATTAACGTACATATATGAAATTTGATTTACAAGTACCTCAAACTATGTGTAACGAAAGTTGGTTTGGGTTTTGCAATAATATGATTAGTATTCGTACAATACTTCTTTTTATGAATGCTTACTGAAAATTCTTTAAAAATGCGTACATTCTAAATTCAATTTTTTTTTTTTAAATAAGTATTGTTTTGATTTAAAAATTCCTACCAACTTTTATTCCATGTACTATTAGCAACAAGTGAAAAAAATTTCCAAGTATTATCCACAATAGAAAAAAAGCCTTTGCATTTTAAATGAAGACAAACTAGTTACTTTATCTTTCTCCGAAATAAGTCAGTTTAAAGTTTTGTTTTGCCATTGTGGGAGTGAATAAAAACAAATGTAAAAGTTATCATAACTCTGCGTTTTTTTAAATTTAAAGCTTTCTAATTTTGTGAATTTGTAGAAAAGTGCATAAAAAATAATTTAGGTTAAAAAAGTTCCATATGATTTTTTGTTATTTGAATCGTTTTGTGTCCCCTTAATTTTAAGTGTTACTACGGTCAGAAACGTAATTTTGAAAAAGCGTATAACCGGATATTTCTTTGATGTTTAATGTCGGATTAAAATAAATGTATACAATTAGTAAAAGGCAATTTTTTGGCAAAAAAAAAAAAAAAAAAAAAAACAGAAAAAACAGAAAAAAAATATTTTAAAACATTCTCTTTTTATGAAAAATGCTTCTGTAATAATATTATCATACCTATGCCTACCTAAGACTTCTAAACAGGGGCTGAACTAGGATTTTTAAAAAATATTATTAAGAGAAGTGGGTTTAATTCATATATTTTAATAAATTAGAGTTGAGAAATTTTAACTAGAAGCACCACTTATTATTTAAATTGATCATACCTCTGAAAACAATGTATTCAAAAACCCTAGTTCAGCCCTTCGATATACAAGTCCTAGTTTTTCATAGGCAAAATATTATTATTATAGAAGCCTCTTTCATAAAAGGAAAGTGTTTTGAAAATATGTTATTCTTTCTTTATTTTTTTTTTGTTGCCAAAAGGTGAATTTAACTCAGTTTTTTAAAATAATGTTCTTAAAAGAATTTTATATGTATATTCTAATTCAACTGGCACTAAATACAAAAAAATATTCAATTATACGCTTTTTTTAAAATCACACTCCCGAACGTAGTCCGCTACCTAAAGTAAATTAATTATTTGTACTAATATATTACTTAATTACTTGCGCTAATAATAATTAATTACATTGAAACTATATCTATATTAATTTAATTTTTACACATGATGACTAAAGGTGTAGGTGAGATAATTACGTATTAGATTTATGTTTTTTGTATTACATTTTAAATCTAATGAAAATTTATAATTAATTGTTCATATTATTAAGAAAAGCCTTGCTTTTTTTAAAATGCGAAGAAATTAGAAATAAATTTTACATTTTTTTTTTTATTTAAGTCATAAGAAATTTTTGATACAGAGCATAAATAATTCGTTCGAGACATGGTAATGTATTTAATGAGTTCAAAAATAATTTATAATAATAGACAGGTTTTTCAATTTTCTTCGAATTTGGAATTTTAAAGAAGAGAATAGGAAAAAAAAAAGCTTCGAACTCATCAGATTTTCTGTAAATTCACAGAAATTAAACCCCCCCCCCCTAATTTTTATAATGCAAACATTTTCAATTTAAAGAAATGTCTTTATTTTAAATTTTAAAAAATAAATAAAAATGTTTTAATCAGGTAGGTAGTTTACAATCTAAAATATAACTTATTTTAATTTGAGTCTCATAGAATGTAACTAGAAAACAAATTCTTCTTGTGATGTTATTCTGAATTATTATATTATCTTTTTAGATTTTTCTATGACATCATATTAAAAACCGCTGGGTGCTTTTATAGTTCCAATAAATGTAGATAAATTGTTATAAAGGTTGCTTTAAAAACTATAAACTTAGGTACAATTATTTATCAAATGATATATTTTTGTGACTTTTTTTTAAAAAAAATGTTACTTTCTCTTCTCTCTCTCTAAAATAAACATTTATATTTTGAATGAAATTATTCTATGAACATAAACAAATTTCTAAGACTTCTGATTAAAAAGTCCATTTTACGAAATAAAACTTGAACTTCGAATACAAAAGTAAGACGACACAACAACGAGTGTTGCTTCTTTTGTATGTTTTTCACAAGAAAAATTTGCTCTTACAGATATTCTAAAATTAATAATATCTCAGCTTATCATTAATCTGTGTAAGACATTAAAATATACTATTGAATTAATTTAAATTAAATTATATAATTTTATTATTATTAGTACTGCATGTATAATTTGGATTTCATTTAAATTGTATCCGGATAGATAGAAAAAGCGATTTTATGATGAAAATTCTTGAATTTCTTAATAGAGATAAATTATGTCTGCCATCTAATTTAATTGAATTTTTTCGTTGATAACTTGCACATCCAATTCCTCTTACATTTATATAATTTATTCTATTATGTTTGACTGAAATCACATAAGCAACCATCCAAATCGCATTAATAGAAACAAATATCCGTAAAAGAAAGGAAGTAACCCCGACAATTCCCCATTTCCCTTCTATTAGAATAAATAGTTCTGAATTTTCCTACTCCGCACTTGCTCTCGTACGTTACAGCACGGCTGACAGTGAAGAATAACCTCCATCGTACATTCTTTTCTTACCTTCAAACGCACCGGCAAGCCGGGTATAATTCTTGCGAGCGCTCGTTTTAACTGCAACCACGGCCGGCTGCGCTGGTGACAGAAACTTTCGAGACCAGCTGTCGGCCCCTAATGAATGTATCGCCTGCGCCGATGGCGGAAAATCGTCCAATTAATAATAAAAGAACAAACTGTCGTTTCGAACGACTCCTCCCACTCTCCGTTCCATACCATGCCTTCGTTCCATTCTCTCGCCCTCGTCCTTTTTCGTTCCATCCCGAGGTTTAATTAATAAAGATACTTGTTAATTACCACACTCACCACAAGTGGCGCTGTTGTTAATTGCCGTTTCAGTGGCGGCCGTGGCTGTCTTCGCCTATAGATGATGGGAGATAATTAGTGCCGCCACGTTAGGCTTAATATCCAGTCGCTGAAAACGAACATTCGAATGCCCCCGTTGCGGTTGAAAGGTGGAATTTGAAAATGGGTTGATTAAAGGAATGGAATTTTAAAATTCTGTTGCGTACTTAGTTTAACCTTTTGCGGGTATTTAAGGAAAAGAACTTACCATAAAACACAGAAATGTAAACCATATTTTTATTATTCAAAAATCCTGCTTTTATATTTAAACTTGCAAGATTTTTGGAATTTTCTGATTACTTCCGAAAAACAAAAAAAAAAAAAAAAATCATAGTTAAAAACTTCTTTTTTGTAAAAATTTTCCATTCTGCTACAAAACAACACTGATATTTTTACCATTAGTTGAATATATTTAATATTTTTAAAAATTTATAAATTTCACAGAAACGTCAACTTTAAGCTGCATTTCTCATTTTACAAATTAATAAAGCCTTTTCAGGTTGAACAGAATAAAGATCTTTTCATGTGTTTTACAGCAGAATCGAGATTATTTATAACAATATGAGAACTTTACAATCACATATAATTCAGACTAAAGATATTTCAAATTAAAATTTCGCTAATCAGACAAATTTATTTTTAATTTTTATTTTGGTATTTAAGTTAAATACCAAATAACTAATTTGATTTTCGTTTTAAAATGGTATATTTTTTATTAAAAATTTAACTTACGTAAGAAAAAAACACATTTATACAAGTAATATATTATTTATATGTATTTTAACGCATACACTTGATACAGAGTTAGTAAAAGTTTTCAGTTGTTGTACATTGTCTCATTAACAGGTGTTTTTTTTTAATTAATAAGTTTGAGGTTTTAACGAAATGTATGTTTAAACGTTGAAGTTATTGCTCTTGTGATGATATATGGCATAGATTTTTTTTATTTCATTATAAAAAGATTCTTTTGTGATTAAGAAACGGAATTTTCTTCAGAAGAATTGACGATACACTTTACTGGAAAAATAAATAATTATGTGACTTCACAGACCATAATAGTTGCTTAAAAATGCTTATCAGATTTTTAAAGATAACGAAGAAAACGATTATTAATTCTAATTATTCTAACAGTTTCAGTATTTCTTTGCCTTTACAGTCATTAAATTAACGTTGTTGCTGCAAACCTGATTGTGCTATTCTCCTTATTCTATTTCATTTTTATGAAGACATTTCACTTAACAAGCAATGGGTAAATAGAAGTGCTGTATATTTTACTTAAGGATTGTTTAATATTATTTCGTCTCACGATCTACAGTGGAACCTAAATCTGCGAATTAAAATAAGTGATAAATGAAGCAAAAGAAAAATTATATTTTCAAGTTCAAAATTATTGAATAATTCAAAGTTTTGCTTAAGAACATGAAAAATAATGATGTAATTTAATTTTTAAAATTAATAACTTCTACAATCTGATTTTAAAATTTTGCCTTTAGCTTAGTTTTAAAGTTCCGCAAGGGACAGTTTCTAAAATCTGAATAATTGTGTAAAGATGTGCTGTTATATAAAAAAAGAATGACAATTATATGCTGCTGATACTTCTGACACACGAATCGACAAAAATAATATCAAAATAAATTGGTGCACATTTTTAACGTGTCTAATATTATTTAAAAATATTTTAAAGAATTTTTTTATTTTCAATAATGGCATGTTCGTTCTTTATATTAACTTATTATTTTCAAAAATGCATCTGTAGTACCTGGAATAAATAACTAGTAAGAGCTGGTCGATAAAAGATCAGCAGTACGAAAGTATATATTTTATAATATACTTGTATGAAAATTTTTTATCCGTAAAATTATTAATATATTTTTTCGAAAATAATTTACATTTATAAACATTTGAAATAAATAAGGAACACTATATATATTTCAAGAAAAAGCTCTGTGTTAAAATCATAATAATTGGAAAGACTTAGCATTCAAATTCAAATTGCATATCTTTAAATTGATATTCATCTATTTCAGCTCATATTAATTAATAAATACTAAAAATTGGTACAAATATTTACAATTTAATCACAACGTTATAGAAACTTGATTTACTTTTCGAGTAAGAATATGTCTATTTCATTTTTTAGTCAGTAAATCTTTTATGCGCTCTTTAAAACTGATTAAATCAAAATTATAATTCTTATTTAAAGACAGGGAAAATTCAAATAAATCCCCATTCCCTCTTTACAGCACAAAATACGGTCCCTAAGCGTAGAGCTTTTACCACCCAATGTCCAGCTAAGGACATCTTAAAACCAGGTGATTAAAACCATCAGCTAACGAGAACACACAGAATGGGACTCCTAAATACCCTGAACTCTAAATGACTTGAAGAGAAGTTAAACGCGATGCCTTTTCGACAACTCGTTGTGGTACGTACCTTTTAATTCATGTACCTCCACCCCCTAATGCAACTTCTCTATGGTAATTACACGGTAGGCCGCAATTTGCAAGCAGCAGAGAGCTATTTCCACGCTTGATTGATAATCGCCCCTGTCAGGCACCCCCCTATCACCGCTTTTCGAATTGCTCACTTGTCTATTTACTGCTCTCTCTATCCCTCCCCACAGGGATCGCAGAGTTGTCTGTGACAGGGGAACAACTGCTGCATTGTGGGTACACATGTGGTCAAAGTGGCTTTTCATAAAAGGGTCATTTACCGAATGTTTCATACCTGATATTAGAAATGAATATCTCGGTTGGATTTCAGGGGCTATTTTTGAAAAGTATAAATTTGTTGAGATGACATGATTTAAATGGTTTGAGTTTCTTATGACAAAAATTTAATATGTTAATAAAGAAAAAGTATTCTTTTAAATTGATTTTTTTTAGCTGTTTGTAAAAAATGTCACTCAGTATATTTTCTAGAAAAGATATTTGTTTTAAATTGGTTTATTTTAATATTGAAGCTAAATAATCTGAAATTATTTCAAAATATTTTAAAAACTCTCTTTTAATTATACACTTAATTCTGTTTTTTTTTACACGAACTAATTTTACGCGATTTTGATTTAATACGAATTAGGGGGGGGGGTTACATGATTTTGATTTAATATGATCTGAACTCTAAGAAGAAAATTTTTATTTATTTTTATTTTTATAGCTGCGACATTTAAAATGAAGAATATAAGGCAAATAAGGAAAGATTTCACAGGAAGAATTTCATCAATGGAGCTCAAAGACGGTAATCTAGTATTAGCTGTAATATTGCAGTCTTACGCAGACACATGCTTTTATTGTCAGAAAGTGACAACGAATAAAAACGTAACTCATATTATTTTATCTAATTTTTGTGTTCATAAATTAGTGACTTGTTCTTTCCTTTTCAAATGATAATTTATTTCGTATGATACATGTGCAATCTTTATGAAATAAAAGGTTTGAAATAGTATCCCACCATGAAAATTCACGGTTTATTGTATTATTTTTTAATTTCTAGTGTTATCTTACTCTCTCCCTATATATATATATATATATACAGAGAGAGAGAGGGAGAGGGAGATAATATATATATCTCTTGTTCAAATTTTCAATAGTTAATAAAATATTTTCTATTCATCCAATCAAATTCAAATAAATTCTTTTAAACTTGTTGAGGATGACACTTGATGTTAATACAGTATTTCAAATATTGATTCATTAACTACCGGTTTTCGACGCCAACTTAGATTCGTCTCCATTGTTGTAACAATGTAACGGTTAAAACAATGACAACATTTGGCGTCGAAAACCCGTTTTTCAGCCAAACTAGCCAAACCGGGTGTACATTGTTACAACAATGCAAAAAAAATCCTGCTCTTTTTTCAATTCCTACTATTAGTTCAATTACACACACACATATATCTTGTTCAAATTTTCAATCGTTAATAAAATACATACTATTCATCCATTCAAACTAGGAATTGACTTAAAAAAAATTTTTTTTATTACTTGCAGTAGATTTATTCGGATGAGAACCAATCTTCTTGTTTCTATAAATGCAATACATATTTTTTGCACGAATTTTCGTACACGAATACATGAATAAATATTTATTCGAGATTAGCTTAGAAAAACATAATAAAGAATGAAGGCATATTGTGATAAAATGAAAAAAATTTATTTTAGAGCATTGAGAATAGTTTATTACCTAGAAAAATAAATCATCTTTTTACACGTAAAAAAATAATTTAAAATTATTTATAATAAATTAATTGTTCCATGAGCATTTTTTCAATTCTTGTAAAACTGAAACATCTGACCTCATTGTTTGCTGTAAAAGTGTTTTTCTTGTCAGGTCGTAGACAAAGCAAAGAAGCATCTTAATTAAACCTAACATACTTCTATAAATAACCTAAAAATTTTTTTCAAGTCATATATACCTTCATAATTATGAAATAAGCTTAATTTATGTAATCTTTTTTGTTTTTGTTTTTAAACGTTAATTTATTATTATTATTTATAAATTTGACACATTCATTGTGATTATGTAGAAGTTTATATCCTAGCAAAAAGGGGAAGGAAAAGATATATATTATTTGAAAAAATGACGCAAGATAATGCAAATTTTATAATTTTTTTCAACCACAATAAAGTACTTTTATTTAATTTAATACTAGTGGTTAAAAACTAACATATTCCAGAAGAATATATTCACATCATGGTTAGTAAAAAAATCATTTTTTAAAAAATTATATCTTTCTAATTGCCTTATTATTATTTTTTTTACCAAGGAATCATTAATCTTATATTCCTTGTCACAATCGGCAGCGATAACAACACATCCCTGTTAAAACTTCTTGAAAATTCATTCCTAGTTTCATATGTTCTTTTTAAATCTTATTAAAAAATAGTTTGCCCAGGGGATCCAAAAAGACTTCACAAAAATCTATTTCTTTCAATATTTGTAAATGGAACAGCATTCAGTGGTGGATGTTCACAGTCTCCCCCACATAGGTCAACAGATTTCTAATTTTTAGCATGAATATTACATACCGGTGCTTTCGCATACGCTCTTTAAAAATATAACCCCCTTCCTAAAAATAGTCTGTGTATACACCACTGATGGCATTCCTCAATAAAATGGAAGTTTTTTTTTGTTTAATTTTCTGTGAATTAACATTTTATTGTTACATTTGTAAATAAAATCCTCTAGTAAAATATCAGGATTAATCAAATAATTTTCATTTTTTCATTAATATCAGACAGAGGAAATTAATTCTACGATTTTATATTCAGCCTTTGATTTTATTCTAGAACTTTATAATGTTTATAACCAGGGGCGCTCACATAGGGGGCGGGAGGTCCATGGGTGTGAACCTTCCCATAACCCTTGATTTCTTTTGGTTGATGATAATCCTATATATATATATAGTACGTATAATTTAATTAAGTATTTGTTATTAGCAGTTTATTTTATTAATTAGTGCTAATTATAATTTCAATAATTCAATTTTTTACTGTTTTTTGTTACGAAAATCGACAAAATCAAAAGAATATTATTGATACGAGAATGGTTGACCCTGGACTCCCCCCCCCTTGAAAAATATTTGTATGTGCCACTGTTTATAACTCATGCCTCTGCTATTCAGGGGATACACTATTTTTTCCCTCAAAGTGTAGTCATTCTAAAAAATATATTTCTTTTCCCTCATTAGTTTCTAACTTCTGTCTATAAACTAGAGTAAAAATTTATAATAATTATCTATGATTCAGATGTTATTTTTGAATATTTTTGAGCAGTCTTCCCGTATGTTTCTCATAATGTTTGAATCAGAAAACAAGTAAAATACGATCTAGTTGATATACACAGTACTATGCATTTATATAATCTTACATATTTCTTTACAAACTGGAGTAAGTTAAGCATTTAATTGGTGCTTATTCTTGCTTCTTTATAAAAAAAAGTCACGCACTGACCACATCATTCCTCCTCATACTCCTCTTCTTTTTTAACCCTACAATCTTTCTCAATTACTGTAGTGGGCCTTTCCCTGTGGTTTATCCGGGCGTGGGTCTCTGACAAATTTCCAGGATTTGTACCCCTCATCAATCAACGGACTTACGGACGGAGTTCGAGCCACTCGAAGATTTCACAAAACTAGGGTTATCGTAATCATGAAATGGCGCCAAAAGAATGAAAGTGAATTGAAATTTTTTTTTGTAAAGTCCAGGTGAATGTATTATGTTTAAGCTTTATTTTTTAAAAAAAATTCTTTAAATGATTCATTCCGTAAAAGCACATCAAGATACAAGTATCTACGTTTTAGTCAGAAAAGTTTAAATAAAATTGCAAATGAATTCTTTTCCCAAATGTTATTAAAATTAAAATTTATATATAAACTAGCCTTTATAAAAAATTTATTGCATACTCGAACATTTATACTCTTAACTTCTATATTAAATAGGAGAAAGCATTAGGCATTGCGAATTATTCTAGTTCTACTAAGCATTGAAATAACCCAGGTTAAAGAAATATAAAAATGTAATGTTTTTGGTCATTTTCAAGAAATTTTAGTATTTAATATATAGTGTAAGTTTGAATGAGGACTGACTACGTGTTCTGAACCAAAAATTTTCAAATGTATATAAATGAATATATTTTTTTATGTTTAATTTCAGTTGAATTAGAATTTATATACAAATTATTTTAAGGATATTATTACTATAAAAATTATCTAATTACAATATTTTGGAACACAGTGGTGTAAAAATGACAAGCCTATATATATAGCTAAGACTTCTATACAGTATGATTTTTGAAAAATTCATATTAATTTCAGATTTACGATAAAAAAAATAATAATGGGTGTTTTTTGTTAAAATTTCTCTGCTCTGATATATTAAAATATTAATAAATCCTCTCCTAAATTACATATTTAAAAATTTTGGTTCAGGCTCCATGTAGAGAAATCTTATATTGTTATAGAAGTTTCTTATATAAAAGGAGAATGTTTTGAAAATATGTCGTTCTTTCTTCATTTTTTGCAAAAAAAATTGTATTGAAATAATTTATTATTGTATTATTATTGAAACCATTTAATATGTATATTCTAATTCACGTGACACTAAATATTAAAAAAACTGTTCTTTTACACGCTTTTGCAAAATCAAAGTTCCAAAAGTAGTCAGTCATCTTAAGCCATTTTTAAAACTATATATTCACTAACTTTTTCCCCATAAGGTAAGTTCATTTTTTCTGTTTTAAATTTAGTTGTTTTTTTTACTAGGTGTCTCTTTTAAAATCATTTTAAAGCATTTAGATGATTCACAAAATATAGGAATATGTAATGAACTTTCTATTTTAAAAGTTTCAATTTTATTATTAGAAATGGTATTCAGGAACGAGTAAAATTCAAATAAACGTCTGATGTAGGAAACAAATATAAAAATAAGCAATGATTTGCTAATACATCTAATTTTTCAAGATTCTCGAAGTAGAAATTGGAATAAACTTGTTCACACAAAAACAACTGGATTTTTTTAAAATTTCATTTGCAGAATAAAAATAGTAGATTTTTTAAAATTATTATTTCTTTTTTATTTTGCTTATGATGCTCTGAGCTATTATCCTTAAAATGTTTTAAAATAAAATTTACTTTTGAAATTTATTCTCTTTTCCCATTAATAGAGTCAAATTATATTTAATTACAACATAACAAGAATAGAGAGGAACAGAAAAATGATAAATTCAACATTTGCTACCTTGGAAAGAAAAATGATCTTCAGAGTTAAATATTTTTTTGAATTGCTAGTCAATTTTTAATATTTTAAAACTTTTTATGTCATTTTGACATATGCTATGTATAATCATTTTAATGTGTGTGTTTCATTTTTGCTTAAAGACGGAATACTTAAGATGGTTATATTATACAACGTACACATTCAACTCATAATCCTAATAAAGCACTTTAAAAGAAAGCAAAAGAGTTGAAATTGTAATTCTATGAAAGTATTTAGGAAATCAGTTATTTCGTCTGAATAATATAAACTCTATTACCTTATTTCTTAAAAAAGAAGAACATTGAATATAATACGCCCATAACTCATAAATGTTTTAAAAATCAAATTACTTAATTAAAGCATGTTTTAATTGTTCTTTCTAAAGATCTTAGAGTAAAACGTTATAGTTTTTAATCGAATTCATTCTTATTAACAAACGTTATAGTCATAAAATTCTTAAAAAACTTGCGAATGTAAGATGAGAATTTGAAACAATTACATCTGTTTGATCCGAAATGAAACAACGTTAATATAACAGTTGAGGAAGATTTATGTGGCATTTATTTTTAAGTCACGTTTTCAATAAAATTGAAGATTAAGAAATATCATTTCCCTTTTTTTTAAAATTTTAGTTGCTTCTTTCCTATTTATAAACACAGAAATTTCAATTATAATACTTTAACTTTTCTTGTATTAAAAATATATTTATTTTATTTATCATTTTATTATATCTATTATTTCTATTTGTTACTCGAAATTGATTACCTTATTTTGTTCTTGATTTAGGAACGTTATACAACTAAAAATACAGTCTTAATCTTTTGTTCCAAAGTTTTAAGGCGAGTTAATTTTTAGTTAGTTTATATTTTGTTTAACTAATAGTCCGTTTATATTTTGACATCTTTTTTTTTTTTAGTTTCATAATAAAATACATTTTTTTTTTCATTTAATTTTGAATGAAAGTGACTTTTAATATGATAACTCACAATATAAAAATCCTATATAACGACATATTATTTTGGCTTCTAAAGTTAATTTTTATCCTTGTAGATTATTGAAACCTTTGACCTTAGCATAAATTTAAGATGTAGTAAGTATTGTATATTATATTTTTTTTTTAAATTGATATCGACCCATTGCGTTATAATTGCATATTGATGCACAGTCTTTAATCAGTGGCGCACACAGACTTCTTTTAAGGGAGTGGTACATTCTGAAAAACACATAGACGTAAGCTTGAAGGGTAATCCCTGCATTCAAAATTAAAAATCTGTTAGTCTACGAGGTATTTTAAACCCCAACCCCTTTGTGTACGCCACTATCTTTCAATTACAAAAATTAAACTTTTAAACACGTATATTTTAAAATTAAAAAAATCTTTTTTTTAAAAAAAAAATTGCTTTTATCACCTTTGGTTCACGCAATTACACCACCAAATTTTTTTTACTGTATTTTAATTATGAAAAGTTTCGGTTATATAAAAATATATAATTCTAATTCAGTAAAAACGCTAATAATACCTGAATAAAGGATCATATTTATTTCCATTGATCAAATAGACGATTATTTCAAATATATTTCCAAATGATTGAAATTCGCTTTATAACTGAATTGTTAAGAATTTAAGAGAAACAAGTTTTAAAAAAGATATAAAGATTAAGTGAAAAAACAATACTGTTAATTTAGAAATCCCTTCAATAACTGCATGATCTTTTTTTAAGCATTTCTTTTTCTCTATCGATTGACTTACTGAATCGATTCTGCCTCTTCAAATGGATCGCCAAGGAGAGCGATAAAAATTCCGATAGGTGACCATCGATAAGCAGATTGTTGGTCAGCGTCAGTGATGGATGGGGTAAAGTATCCGGTTATTTATGCGTAGATTATCGCAGCCATTCGTACCGCTCTGAACATCTCAAATCTCTTGCAGCTTAGGAAAAAAGCCCTTTTCTCGCGGATACCCAGTCGGTGGCCCTCTGTTCTGTGGTCAGTGTTAATCGAAGAATAAATAAATGTGCAGAGGGTTCGGTGAAAAATAGTTGAACTACGTCGTGAGCCTTTTTTTTTTATTCCATCGCAATCTCTTTTAAATTATTTTTACTTCATAGTCTTTGTTAAAAATCGTATTTTGAAGAATAAAACACACAGGGCAAGGAGTTTTAATCTGTTGTACATTTCTATTTACGGAATGGCCGTTTGAAAGAATGTTTAAAGAATTTAGAAAGAAAAATGGAACAAAATCTACGAAAAAAATTGTTCTATGCAATGCACTAAAAATAACAGTTTTAGCCATGTAAGAAGTATTTAAAAAATAATATTCTTTACTACTACTAACAATAATGCTACCCATCCGGTATAGTGGCTATTGCCGCTGACTACTATGCTGTAGGACCTGGGTTCGAATCCCTGAGAAGGCTTGGGAGTTTGTAAATGTATAGTGCTTTCGCGGCATGGGGCATTCTAAGCATTCGTCGAACCGCAAGTCCTCTCGTGAGGTTGGTGAAAGAGAGACGAAAGGCCCCTGACAAACCCTAAGGTATTCTCCCTCAAAATTGGGGTGGTACCGAGCCAAATTGTATTGTCACCTGCATGTTGTTCAAAACTACAGAGCTAACTACAGCGTACAACTAGCCCCTTGCCACGATGAGTTTCGTAGACATCGATCTGATGTTACTGTCGATCGGGTGGGATAGGTAAAAGTTAAGTAAAAAAAAACTTATCCCTTTTTTTTACATATTTCTTTCGAATGTATCACAATTTATCACGATGAATATCTCCATATATTCTCGGTATACTTTCACATGGAGAGAACCAAGGACCCTCTACCTGCCCTCCAATGTCCGAGAAATTGACCATTACGATAGCGGACGCTTGATGGTCTAAGCAGGCATCAAGTTGGATAACCGTAAACACATCTCAATGTCCTTGAAAGAAGTACTGGTACTGCTATGAGACATAGGGATGAGGTCTTGGAGGCTTTCACGGGTGATGATTTCATTTTCCTGGCTTTATTTTAATGGATCACAACGCGAGGCATATAGAGATCATCTGGTCGAATAATTTCTGGAAAGTGAGAATATTCACTGAATGGATTGGCCAGTCAGATCTCCAAACCTCATACCTTTAGAAAATGTCTTGGGCGCTCTGGGAGGGGCAATTGTAACTCTTCCCCCGCCACACACACACACTTCTGAGAACCCGTCAAGGCCAGAAAATAGATTTGTTGAATGAGATGAATTAATTGCCTCAGGAACTCATATATATATAAATCACCTTATTTCCAATATAAAATCACAGTGTGAGGCCTGTATATCTGTAAGGGGGAATCATACCCTCTATTAACCAGTTTTTTTGTTACATTCTGCAACTGCTGTTTCATACTTTTCGACTTCTCTGAGCCTTACTCACGATCATGTGCATGTATTTTAACCGTATTTTTTTTTTTTTTGCATTATATTAGTTCTATATACATACCAAATATCATTAAAATCTGTCCAATAGTTCTGGAGATAATCGACAAAATCTAAAAATTCTCTTAATTTTGAACACCAGTATATTATTAATGCTTATTATTTTTTTTTATCAAAATATTTGTCCGACAGTTTCGTGAAATTTTAGTATTATTGTTTTCGAAAGTATTTTAATCAATTAAATTTGAAAGATATGTTTTAATATTTTTTTAAAAATTTTATATAGGGAAAGAAAAGGAGAAATTAAGTAAGGATATTTCATTGAGGAAAAAAAAGTATGAGAGCGGAAATTAAATAGTGGAAGTAAGAGAGAGAAACGGACTAATGCCTGCTTCATTCATTAGTAAAAAACTAATACCAAACACAACTTTAAAAAAAAAACATTTTCACAGAAAAACGTGGATATACTAATATAAAATAACGTAATCTTAATACTTAGAAATATTTAATAAATATAAAAAATTTTCATATTTGAGGTGATTGACTATTTTGGAACCGTAATTTTCAAAAAGCGTATAAATGAATAATTATTTGATATTTAGTCTTAGTTGAATTATAATATATGCATTAATTTGTTGTAATTGCAATAAAAATAATTTAAATACAATCTTTTGCCTAAAAAGCAAAAACAAACAAAAAAAAGACAACATATTTTTAAAACATCCTCCTTTTGAATGCTTCTGTAGCAGAGATATTTTAGCTTGAACATGGATTTTTAGAAACGGGAAAATTTCTTTAATCTAATATAATATAGTAAGAATAAATCAATTCTAAATTATATATTTCAAAACTTTTAGCTTAACCCCGATATAGAAGTCCTAACTATATATAGGCGAAATATTGTTATTATAGAAGCATTTCTCCTAAAAGGAGAAAGCTCTTAAATCATTTAATTCTTTCTTCAATTTCTGCCAAAAAATGCATTTAAATAATTTTTTTGCTTCTAATAATATTCTAAAAACAATTTTATGCGTATATTTTGATTCAACTGACATTAAATATCAAAAATATTATCCACATTTTCAAAATCATGGTTTCGGACGTAGTCGGTCAGCTTATACAAAATAAAAATTTAACATTATATATTCATGAATATGAGAGGGAAACGAAATGGAAATTAAGCTATACTCCCAACAGGGGGCGCTACAGTAAATCAATTGCCAAGTTGCCAACATGGTCGCCAAAAATGATGCCAACTTGGCTCTATCACCAACATTTCACTATGTCTCCATTGAATCGCCATTTTAGTGTAAGGAATGGCGTTGCTTGCGAATATTATAATTTTAACATAAAATAAATTCAGCAGAAAGTAATATTAACGTATTACACATTCATATTTTAATTACTTACGCTATTTTTAGCGTTCATGACACAAAATTTGTAACAAAGTCGTACTTCTGCTGAGAAGAGATTAGCTTAGGAAGGTGTTTTCAAAAATCGACCCACAAGAGAATTACGGAGCGTTATAAATAAAAAAAAATCCTTTTTATCTGCTATTAGACTTTCAGATTTAAAATTTTACAAATATGGTTTTTTTGTTCAGCTGCGATAAGCAAAAAGCTTTTTTTTTTGTTTAATTTTCACTTCACTTAAAATAAACACATTAAAAACTTCTTTATCCTTCACAATCTGTATTGTTTATTTTTTCAATTCACCCGTGTGAAGAACGGGTGTACCAGCTAGTATTCACATGTAAGAGACAGAAACGCGCGCGCGCGCGAAATAAAAAGTAAGCTATACTAAAAAAAATAATAATAAAAGTTCAGAAATATAAGGAATATATCAAGACATACTCTTATCTACACAGATTAGTGACTTTAAGATATAAAATTGTATTAAAGGATTTTTCTATCCCCAAAAATATTTCCAATTTCCTATTTTCCTCCAAAAGATACCAGCGACTATCTTTCTGTCCACTTCTGTAAAGTGCTTAGAAGTAAAGATTCGAAACACAACTGAGCCATAAACACTTGGCGGGGGAAAAAACATCCAGGAATGCACGAAATGACCAGTTGTCTGTGGCTCTTCCGGGTCAATAACTACACTTCAATAACTCTTCTTCTGACCAATCCTGGCAACTCCGATAAGTCTATCGAAGACAAAACAAGCAGCCAGGCAACTTCTTCCCTAACTCCCCTTTAATTACCTTGACCGGGGGCGACAACTATAAGCAAATGGGTAAATCGCGGAAGAAGCAACAACTGGCAGAGTCATCAGATTCCGACCAAGGGGCGGCATCTGTCTGCTGCCCTAAGAAAGAAGGGCGTTCGCAAAAGAGCCCCGGCTCCAAAAAAATGGCGAAAAAGTTGCTCTTTTGTGTCTACGTGAGAGGTAAGAAGAGGAAGTTCTTATGTAGTTCAACAAGAGTCTTGAGCTTCCCTTTGTTAATATCTGAGTAAACTTTTGCGTTGAAGTGATTTCTTTTTTAAAATGAGGAAGAAATGTTTTTTTTTAATTTTAAAAATATAGAAAAAGCATTTATATCAGTAGCGGACACTGGAATTTTTCAAGTGGGGGGGGGGGGAGGTGATGATAATACGAGAATGGTGCTCGAAAGCCCATCATTCTCATATCATGCTCCAACATGACGCCTAACATATTCTTTTGATTTTGCCAATTTTCGGGAACAAAAAACAGTAAAAAATTATTTATTGAATGAATAATTAGCATTAATTAATAAAACTGATTATTAATAATTGCTAATTAATTAATTATCGATTAAATTTTGCATACTATATTCATAGGATTATAAGTCGAAAAATATTCAAGGGCTATGGAGGTGGGGTTCGGACCCGAGGACCCCCCCTTGTGTGCGCCACTGATTTATATTGTTTTCATTAAGAATCTTATTTAGCTTTTTTTTTTTCGTTGGTGAAATTTTATTTTTACCTTAGAAAATTCTGGGAGAAAATATAAAAAAGGAATAAATAAAACAATATTTATGATGGAAAATGTATTTCTTAACAATATTATAAGAGTATTTGTTTTTCATTCTGTAGCTATAACTTCCACCTGCGTTGGTGTAAGGATAACCAAATGAAGAAGCATTTCTAAAAATCGACAATTTTTTATTCTTATCACTTTCAACTAATATCAGTTTTGGCAATCGCCAATGGGAAGTGTTGTCACTCTTAATCTATTCTAACAATTATTATTAAAGATACTTATTTATTAATTCAGATACTCGTCTCAATTCCTTGGACTCAAACTCTAAAGCTCCTATCCTAACAATTCAAATATAAATTTTACAACTATGATTTAACTAACACTAAGATGTTTATTTGTTGTCTTCTTCCACTCAATTTACTTGTAAGTTTAAATAGTAGTTCTACCTCTTGCATAAGTCACTGTTCCTTTACAGAAAGAGGTTCTCCAATCAATACATAAAAAGAGTTTTTCTGTAAGACTAGTGGAAGAAACCGAACCTGTTTACAATTCTTTTAAAGCATAAAAATTAGTTGCACTGAAAAAGTATGCAGTTGGCAGTTTTTACACTGTTGGCCACCGTAAACGCAACACCAAGAAAGACAAGAGATAGCACAACAAAATTTATTTTGTCGATAACATGTTGAACAAGTATCAAATGATTAAATTTATAGACTTCTGTGAAGTGTGGTTCCTGCCAGAATCAGTAGCCAGAGTAGCCGCCATTGTTGGAGATCACCGCTGCCACACGCCTCGGCATTGATTCAAAGAGACTTTGGATGTGTTCTTGGGGTACATCAGACCAAGCAGCTTCCACACGTTGCCAAAGTTGATCTGGTGTGGCAGGTAGGGGTGTAATCTGGGTCAATCGTTGAGCAACCATGGACCACATGTTTTCTATCGGCGAAAGATCCGGAGAGCGAGCCGGCCAGGGAAGCAATTCAATCTGGTGATTGACGAAGAACCATTGGACACGTATGGTCGCGCATTATCCTGTTGAAATATGGCTGTGGCCAAGCCCTGAAGGTAAGGAAGGACAACTGGCTCCAACACCTCGGAGATGTAGCGCTGGCTATTTAAAGTACCGGCAATGCTAACTAGAGGAGTGCGAGAGTGATATCCAATACCGCCCCATACCATAATACCCGGTGCAGGACCAGTGTGGCGGTGCATAACGCAAATGTTCAGCATCCTCTCTCCACGGTGTCTCCAGACTCAAATCCGACCATCGTGGTGTTGCAGACAGATGCGTGATTCGTCAGTAAAGACAACTTCATTCCATTCTGCCACCCATATTCTTCTTTCATCGCACCATTGGCTGCAGAGACGTCTGTGGTTCTGCGTCAAGGGTAGACCAAGCAATGGATGTCTTGCGGACAGACCACTCTGCTGTAAACGGCGTCGAATGGTACGCGCAGACACTGAATGATGCGTTACAGACTCAAGTGCTGTGCTATGGTTCGTGATGTGACTGAGCGATCCGTCACTGCCATGCGCACAATTTGCCTGTCCTCACGTAAAGTGGTGCACTGAGGTGGATGCAATCAACTACGTCGATCCGTCGAACCCTCCTGCATCCAACGGTCACATATCCGCATTACAGTTGTTTGGTTTCGTCCAACACGACTACCGATTTCCCTGAAAGATAATCCACAATCTCGGTAGGCCACTATCCTTCCTCTGTCGAACTCGGATACTTGATCAAAAGCTGATCGCTGTTTTCTACGAGACATAATAGATCGTTTTTTGAATAAACCACACGAAAAACACAATTGCCGAACTTGAAATCGTCGAAATCTCCAAGCCTTAAATAGCGCTTTGAGGTGGCGCCACAGGCGTGCGTGATGTGTGTCTGCGCTGAAATTCTAATCATTAGCATATCTCACCTCCGCTAATGCATGTTGTAAATTTCATGTTATTTGCGTGCTTCCTTCAGGGTGTTGCATTTACGGTGGCCAGCAGTGTAATATCAATGCATTTTGGGACGTAATTGTTTTGATCCCATTCAGACTGTTAATGAATTCTTCCTGCTTTGACAAAAGGAGGGTAATTTTAATCAACCGAGGTTTCACAAAATGACATCGATGAAGGTGCAACGTAGAATTTCTCAGACGAGTTCCCTAACAATTTAATAATACATAGCGTATCATTCTCGAAATGTTTAACATTTTTTTTTAAATATCTATCATCCAATACTTTTTATAGGCAATTATCAAAAATTTTGTATCACTGTTCTCGTAATAAAACTATTTGAATTAAATTTTTATTACGATGTCACTTTATTATGTATACAATAATAATTATATAACTGTTTCTTTTTTCCCAGACAAGAAACTTTTCTTAATAATTTAGCTTTAAAAAAAAAATTACAAAAATTTTTGTTAAGTTTACTCAACTTTAATGATGTATAAAAGGTGCCAAAATTTCATCTCCTTTAATTTGTAAATGTTTCATATAATACCTTTGTGCAAATCCTTTATCAAAGTCACGTGATGTTCTCTTTTCCTAACGCGAATGCTATTCACGCTTAAGATTCAATACAAATATGTTGTTTTTACCGTGCTTGTATATGTGTTTAAATCTATTTTATATCCTTTGAATTTTTGATTGAAGGAAGGAGATATATATATACAATATAATATTTCCATCTACTAATCCTTTTTTTTTTAAATTTACATATAAAAAATGTTGTATTTTTATGGTGATTTTAATATTTCCCGTAGTGTTAAGTAAAAATTCAATACTTCTGTGAATGATAACAGAAAATAGTTATACGAAAAAAAAATTCAAAATATTTCATTTCGCAATGAATAAAATCCACTAAATTAAATTTTTTTAAAGTGAATTTTGAATGTTCGCTTTACTTTGCATTTCAAGAACTGCTCTTTCTTAAAATCAGAAGGCAGTTCATAGCATCTTTTCAGATTGAAAAATAGATTTGAATCGATATTTAGGAGATATATAAGGGAGAAGCTGGATCAAAAAATAAAATATTTCCAACCTGAATATACTTCTTTTGTACACTCACTCAATCTCTTTCAAGAAATAGGATTATTTATTCTTTAATAATACACAAGGGCTTTATGGCCCATTGTGATATAATATAATGGTAAAATGTAGGTTGAGTATATAAAGACTGAAGTTTCACACCACTAGCGACTGTAGCCGTTTTTGTAAAATATGTGTCATATCAGATTCAGAGCTTATCAACGCACGTCGTCACGGAACGACAGTCATTCTAAATGAACATGTTGTAGCTAACTGAACGTATTAGGCAGAGCCAAACGTTCAATCCACTGTAAACCGCGGAATGTGTTCGTGCGCATCATTGAGCACATGCAAAATAGTGAACAGGCTTGGCATTTACCGGGAAGGTTGGCGCTTTGGGAGCATTATGTTCCTGTTGGCGCTATTTGAAATATAGTTAAGATACAAAATAAAAATATGGCGGAAGTTAACCCCTGTGGTCGGAATATTTCGAATCTAACAAAACGATTAATTGATACTGCTTCATTATGAATTGACCTCTTGTTTCGATGCTTGGAAGTTCTTTGAGTTGAATTTTATAAACGGCTATTTACAACTAAATGTTCCCGACTTCTTTTTTGATTTTCTATTATATTACCGGAAGAAAACAGGAATTAGTTTTTCGGTGGTGATGTTGCTTATATGTAATATTCAATTTTTTTTAAAGTAGATTTCTGAGAGTTATTTTTAAAATTTATAAAATTATTTCCCTTTCTTTGATTTATATAGTACTTGCATACACACTCATATATATATATAGAGGAAGGGTATCCCTAGTTAAAAGTACAGTAATTATTCTAACGTAAATATTCCCATTGATTCTGTGGCCGTGATTGCCTAGTGGTCCTGATCGGGAAGTCGTGGCCGGTATGTCATGAGTTCGAGCCCTAATGCCCCTGAAGATCCACCGTGTAGAGGAACTGATGCACGTTGAATCTGTCGAAACTCTAAATCCTCCAATTGGTGGGATATGGAAGTTCGGAGTAGGGAGTATCAGCTCGAGCGTCGTCCTTGTCACTTGACTGTGGTTCATAATTACGAGGTCCGTCGATAATACGCATCGTGTTGCTTTATAGTACGATATAATCACTCACTCATTCCATCGTTGCTGACCCCGAAGCTTGCAGTTGTACTATAACTATTTTCTTACTTAAAAAAAGATGGTTAGATACATATAAATTCAGATACTATTCTCATATGAATGAATCTGCAATGCATGCCGAATTTTAAAACAGTCTTCATATTAGGAAGTTTTGCGTTGCGGATACAGTTTTGAAGATTCCCTTCCCCCTTTCTAGGTGCTCCTGTACGTGCTAGATACTGTTGTCCTTATGAATGCGCGCAAGAATATCAATTTGTCATGAACTACATAAAAATAATTTTTTGGCAATGACTATGAATTTTTGGATTTCTTGCTACTGATTAATTTCACTATACAAAGTTATATGTTTATGATGATGTTTTTTTCATTACTTGTCTACAGTTTTAGAAGATATTTACTTACAAAAATGTGAATATGTACATGTCTAAATTTGGAGATTTATGAATTGAATAGAATCTAATAAGGTACAATCATATCCGGTTTTTATATCATTGTAACACACTTTTGTATGTTGTGTACATATGTATGAGTGTGTGTATAATTTTGAAAAATATGGTTGTGCTCATAACTGTCGAGATATTTATTTAAAAACAAGCATATGAAAAAACAAAGCGGTGAAAAATATCGAAAATACCGATTAAAATTATATATTAACCATTTATATTTTTATGCTCAAATTCTCTTATTTCAAATAATTAGATATCAAATGAAAGAAAAAAGATATATTCATCATTGTTGACTATTGAAACATACAGTGTCATGATTTAGTTTATTGTGGGTTTAGGAATAAGATTTTACTTTATCAAATGTCAACATTTGGAAAGATAAAATGGCTAACATTCATTGAATTTAGATGAGCCTTGATGGTTTACTATTTACACAGTATTAACAATGCTTTAATATATGTGCCGTATAATAGTGCAAAAATTTTTCATCATGTCCTGAAACTCTGAAAGGTTATGGATCATCTCAAAAGTAATCATAATCATGTTTTATAGTTCAGTTAAACTAAGCCCTTCACTAATAGTCTGACAAACAGCTCTAAGGGGAAAATATGGATATTAATTTAACTAAATTAAAGGATTCTTAAATACTTGCAATCATTGAAATTCTAGACATCATTTTCATTGTTCCTCAGTACTTGTATGATATTGATCTACCTTAACTATAACATTCCGTTTACCAAAGTAAAATACTCTTCTTCAACTATTCATAACTCACAAATGAATTTTTGGTATCCTTCTTGCCAAAATGTCGCCAAATTATTGTCACAGCAAACCTATCGCTAACAGACTACCGAACAGTAGCTGTTCTCCATGATCAGTAGTCCGCAGAGTCAAAGTAACTCGACTCTTTTTGTTCCACGCCATTTGGGTGAGTCTGCTGTTATGAGGAACCACGTTTTGGAACAGTGGTCACCTCTCCCAGTCACAATGGGCGACACGAACTACAAAGTCCTCGCTTCATCTTAATTTAATCTATTGAGAACCTTTCACCCCAGGGTGTTGCGGTTTACAGCACTTCTGACAAAGAACTGACAGTCTATTAAAGCTCTTGAATACACATAAGTAGAAGGTTGCCATAGCTTTAAAGAGGTGTTTGACTTCCAGTATGTGTTAAATACATAACATGCATATATACCGAATCTGGGGAGCAGCTCGTATTGTAAAAAGAATTCGGGGAAGGTCAGAGTTTTTTAAGAATTTTTTGTGAAAATTGTTTCTTATTCCAGGTTAAAAATAACTTGTAAATAAACAAGTAATGTAAACAAAAATTAAATCAATTCCTACTTTGAATGAATGAATAGAAAACATTTTATTAACGATTGAAAATTTGAACAAGATTATGTATATATACTAGCCGTTAGCCACCCACTTTTCTGGGTATTTCATGATGTTTTAGAAATATATACTGTATATATATATATATAAATTATTGATATCTAAGTCCGGCATTAAGAACTCTATTGTATTGAAAAATATACCTATACCTGTAACTCTCACCTCTTGATATAAAAAAAGGGAAGAACTTCTAATTTGTATTTTCTAATGATCTCTAAAATTGAAGTATAGAATGATGTTTGCACTTTTGTAACTCTATAACCAAGTGGATTTCCGCAAAACCAATTTTCGGTAGATCTCTACTCCGTAAAATAAACATGCAAGCTAAATTTCAAGTCTAAATCTAATAGAGCAAAATAGAAATTTTTATTATCAATACCCCTTGTAATCACGTAGAGAGTCGTACTCCAAAATAACCGTTTGTTCTTAGCGGATTTCAATTCAACAAAAGAATACAAACCAAATTCCATTATTATAGTCCTTGTAATTCGAAAACAGTATTTTTTTTGTCAATACGCCCCAGTAACCCCTTGCTCTCCCAGGAGTAGATTTCCCTCAAATACGTTCTTAGTGGATCCCTATTCAACCAAAAAAAAACATACTTAACCAATTTCAAGTATGTGGGTCTAACAATTCAAAAACATGAATTTTTTCTATAACTCCCCTTGATCCCTCGCAACCCTTCTTAGAGGTCGATTTTTGTTTTACTCTTTGTTAGAAGAACTCTATTCCATGAAAGGAACATGCCTACCAATTTTCAAGCAGGTTCTAATTGTTTAAAAACGGAAATATTTATATGAAACTTGAGGGTTGATTTTCGCCAAACCTTTTTGTAGCGGTTCTCTACTCTACGAAAGGAATCTACTTACCAAATTTCAAGAGTGTACGTCTAATAGTTTAAAAATGGGAATAATTATCTATAACACCCCTTGAGCCCCCACAACCCCACTTGGGGCCTGTTTTCACAAAACCCATTGTGGGAACTGTACTCAATGAAAGGAATCTTCTTACCAAATTTGAAGAATGTGAGTCTAATAAATTAAAAATGGGAAAAAATTATCTATAACATCCCTTGAGCCCCCGCAACGCCACCTAGGGATCGGTTTTCACAAAACACATTATATAGGGGATCTTTAATCCATGAAAGGACTCTGATTATCATATTTCAAGACTGTACGTCCAGTAGTTTAAAAATGGAAATAATTATCGAAAACGTCTCTTTAGCCCCGCAACGCTAATTGGGGGGTCGATTTTCAGGAAACCCCTTTTGTACCGAATCTCTACCCTATGAGAGGAATCTGCTTACCAAATTTCAAGACTGTGCGTCTAATAGTTTAAAAATCGGAATAATTATTTATATCTCCCCTTAACCCCCCGCAACATCCCTTGGGGATCAATTTTTCAGAAACCCATTTTGTAACGGATATTTACTCAATGAAAGAAACATGCCTACCAATTTTCAAGCAGGTAGTTCAAGTAGTTTGAAAACGAAAATATTTATCTATTACGCCTCTTAATTCCTCAATTATTTGTACAGTTTTCATGCAAGTATCTTGAATATTATTTCTTATGAATGTTAATGTCATCTAGTTCTGAGCAGTGGCGTAACGGAGAACATTTGGGTCCCCCTAAAAAGTGAGGTTTTGAGCCCCCAAGTTGGAAGTTTACAAAAGGTAGGAATTTGGTGGCAGCCAGGCTTTGGGGCCCCTAAAACCCTGAGCCCTCCCGCAATGGGGGGTGTACGTTACGCCACTGGTTCTGAGGGGTCCGGGAGTATGAAGACCAATGTCTTAATATAAAAACCTTTCTTAATTCTTAAGAACCCCTTACAGTTTTTAAATTCCATAGCCTTATAGTTGGTTCCATGTAATCACTTGCCTTTACAACTAAACAAGGACAGTCGCAATCGGGCGATGTTAACCGTTCGTTTTGTGAAGTATCGAACACACATCCTTAAACTGAACAAAACCGAACTTCAATAAAGCAATTTGTCGCACTTCAGATTACGGAAGGACCGTCCTACTTTTGTTACTAAACCGAATTGTCCTGACGATATTTAAAAAGAGGGAAGGGAGGCGAAGAGCGATAACTTTCAAAAGTAGGGGGTGTGAAGAGATCGCGCGCTGAAACATTCCGAAATAATCGCTTGTGATTCACGCAAAAACCGCCAGAATGAGCATCGAATCCATTTACCTTCCGACCGCCAGAGAATATAAAGCCCATCTGTGCCGAGTTGTAAAGCGTCAGGCCGCCCCTTCCCTTCCCCCTTTGCACAAACTTCTCCATTCCAAACTCTAAGCCCTGGAAAAGTCAAGCACCTACTACTACTTCTGTACATGCCTACTGTCGTGTTGGACAGTACACCCGTTAACATGGTTATCACCAGGATACAATAAACAGTTTCACTAAGCCATAAAGAAGCATTTGAAAAGGGGGACGAACATAGAACAGGGCAGGACTGCGGTGCGTTGAAGTCATAACTGAGTACGGGGGGGAGGTGATGATAAGCCTATAGTTCGTCATATGCTCAGTCACATAGAAGCACAATGTGTTGTGTCCCCCCCCCCTAGAAGTGAGAATCATGCAAGAGGGGGATGTATGCTTTTGAAATTCTTGGTTTGAAAAAGGAAAGGAGGGGTCGGGGGAGTGAAATATGCAGCTGCCCGGCTAGTTCTTATGTGAATCGAGTGTATTAGATACGAGGTAGGATGTGAACTATTTGGGGGCAGGGAATTTTTTTTGGGGGGGGGCAGTATTTTTAAAACAGTGGATTAGGAAAAATTTATTGGCTTATTAATTTTTTGAAAAAAGAATTTCGGAGAGAGAGAGAGATTTTAAGTCTGCAGAATTCACAGATTTTGAGTAGTATTCAATTCCCTTGGGAAAAGTTTTCATTTTAGTTCAGTGTTAAATGTATTTTATAGTGTATTATTATACATTGTTATATTCAGTTCATTTATTTAAAAATGTATTTACATTTGTTATTTTCGATATTAAGTATAAAAACTGTTTTATTCTGCATTATTCTATATTATAATAGTTAGTTAAATAAAAAAAAAATAGATGTTTCGTTATTAATTAGAGAGGATTTGCTTTCTCTTATACAGTTATCCAAATAAATTATTAGCCAAGCAATTTTTTGAGCAGATATTCTCAAATTTTTAACAAACTTTTTAAGTTTAATTTTCCTGTTAACTTTTAAATGTCTCAATATTCTTTTATATGGAATTATATTGTTACATAACAAGTTCTCTGAAATGCCTTGAGAATAGGAATTTCTTTGAAACTTTAGGCCTATATGTATAGCTATATTTTTTATTTTAAAAAATAACTATATAACTATAAAGGAAAAAATAACTATTTGAAACATTTAAGAAAGGTATTAATGTAATTAAGCTTTTCAGATATGTATTTCCGTTAATATACTTTTAGAATAGAATATTTGTACATAAATTAACAGAAAAATATAATTAATCTTTTTAGTATGGGATTCATAAATGCGATAATCTTTGTTTCTTTATTATGATATTGAAAGAAAAATATGATACTGTTGCATTTTTTGCAGGACAAACAAAATTTACATTTAGGGTTGAAAAATGATTAGTTTTTCGAGAATATTTCATTAGGTAATAGTAAAAAGGAAAACCATACTATTATAATTATTAAATTTTAATTCTTTTCCCTTTAAAATAACTTATATTTCCTATTCAGATATTTAAATCTTTGTAATTATTAACAACTTTAAAAAATACATTATTTTTCGATATAATATAATTTTTAAAAATCAGTTTATAAAGCTCGATTTTAAAAAACAGAAGCATATACAAACCAAGATGCTATAGAAAAAGCTTGGTATTTGCGTGAAAGGCAATTTTTTAAAGCTTATAAAATGAAAAAATAAATAAAGAAAAATTACACAATTCGGAACGATACTCTTTAAGGATTTTCATAGACAAAGATGTTTTATTCCTTATTTTAAGATAAAACGCCAAAATAATTGCATTACTACTATATAAAAAAATATCACAAAATTTCTTATGAAAAAACATCCAAAGTTTTCTAAACTTAAAAAAAAAAATTTTCAAAATCTTTTATATTAGAATTAAACATAAACAGCCTTTCTAGTCAATTCTTGTAACATGATTTCGCAATACATGTGCTCAAAGCGATTCAACCTCATTTGTCAAGCCCTATCCGAACATGTTACATCACCACAGCAACAAAGCAAATTGCATAAATGCTCCACGACATTTAAGCCCTCTAATAAAACGACAACAATGCCCCCCTTCCGTGGTTATCATCCATCACTTCCCCCATATGGCATCGCAAATGATCGGTTACCATGGCAACAGAACGATTAACGAAAACTGGGCAATTTTCAGTTCTGACCAGCTGTTGGTGCAGTGAATATGACAATCCCGGAGAGGAGCAAAATTATGCAGGAGCAAGCCGATTCCGGTTTTACGTTCTGTTGTTTTGCTGTATTATTCCTGGAACGGTGATTAAACCGCGGCACAAAGTTAGACAGGATCTTGAATTTTAAATTATAGACAGTTCGTGGGAGTACTTAGCTATATGGCTGCCCGAAAACCCTTTTGCTACGAAGACTTTGAAGCTGCAAGGATATATATATATATATATATATATATATATATATGTATGGCTTCAAAAGAGGATGGAGGGATAGTATAGCGAAAGAGTTCTGTTTTTGGTTAAGGCGTTTGGCAACAGCCGGCGCTGGAATTTCGCGACAGTTCCCTTCGGTAGTGTGGATGGGTTGTTGAGATGCAAATTTCCAAAGTACTTTTCAACAGCTTCGAGGCGGTTATAAACTTGCAGTGGTTTAGAGTCATTTTGAAGACTTCTAGGAAGAAGTTTAAATCTGTTTCTGCTGCGTTTATCTTTTACAGCCTGAGATAAAAATAAATAGCGGAAAATATTCTGTTGCTTTCTCCCCTTTAGAGTTGGTGGGTTGGTAACAGCTCTTTCGGGTTTCGATGTTTTGTTACATGGAGCGTTTGGGATTTCTAGTTCATATTGAAATTGGATTTTATTTCTTTTAACCCAGTCATTCTTTTTATGCGTCTTACCACGAGTTGATATTATTCAACGTCCCACCCCCTGGGGTCATTGAAGCTCAAAGTAAAAAAAGTCTTAAAAAAGTTATCAAAATATCTGTAATTTTCTTCGTGATGTAAGTACTGTGAAAATTTTTTTATACATAGGACAACAGAGTTTTTTAATAGAACTGGAAGTAAGAAGATTTAACAACTTTAAATCAAATATTACAGTTCTGCTATATCCAAGTACTGGCTTGGATGGTATGTGTATATTCAACAAATTATGTTGATTCATACAAGCATGCTCTTGCACAGGGGGCGGCAAACTTTCGAGAGACAGGGCCAAAAAAAAAAAGTTGTGACTGAAACAAACTAATTAAGGTATCAAAGATTATATATAATATGCATACGCATGAGTAGGAGGGTGAGGGTCTAGGTGACAGCCACAATCAAAACTATCGTGCTCAATTTAATTAATATTTTTTTACAATATTAAAGTATTTTTCTACACATAGTAACATTTTCCGTTTCCTAAGAACTACAGAAGATATTTTTTTATTTTATTTCTTTGTCTCTCAGTGCAAGAACAACTACCGTTAAAATATCATTTTGTTGGAAATTAAACTTTTCAGCTTTGTGAAAAAAAAATCCAAGCGAATAATACCGTAAGCAATTTATTCTGAATTTTCATGTCTTACGCTAATAATCAAAATTAACGTTAGTTATTTTTTTTTCACGTAAAAGCAATTTCAACAATCTTTTAACTATCCTTAAGCATGTCATAAAATATGGAATGCGTTTTTATATCTTCTATTGGAGATTTAAATGCATCTCTTGTCCATTCATGAGTGCTCCCCAGTAGCGCACATAAAAATTTTTCAAGGGGGGATTCCACGGTCGAAAGTCCCCCGACTCGTATCATACCTAACGTGACCAGACGTCCCGTTTTGAACGGGACTGTCCCTTTTTATAATTACGAGTCCCGGTGTCCCCGAAATGAACTCTGGGACGCAAAATTGTCCCGTTTTCGGAAACCGCGCTAAGCTGTTCGGAAAGCTGTAGTGAAACTTGAAAGTCAGACTGTATCGGCAGTTGAAGCTGCAAAAAAAATCTATCAATTAAAAGATAATTTGACACAGAACCAGACCAATCAGTCTCTTCCATCAGTCTCATCAATTAATGGTGAAATCAAAAGATAATGTGTGGTTCTTATATAGATTAAGAGTTTATGAAAAGGGATGGCTACAGAATTTTATAAATTAAGCCGTAAATATCTGGAGCAGTAAACTTGCTTTCTTAACAAAGTAATGGAGATATTTTATTGGGCAGATTTAAAAAAGGTCTCCGCATGGGTAGACGTTCAAAAATCTCTGGATGTATTAAATGAAAAGGAGTATATTGACTGTAATAAAGATACAGAAGTTTTTGACGAATTTTCATTAATATAACTACATTACATCGCAAAAAGTAACCGAATAAAAATGATCCAAATGTTTCCACGGAAACTCATTGGGTGGAAGTGTTCAAACACTTTCACGACAACAATCTACAGCATGAAGACTTTTCTATTTTATTTGAATATATTTTATGTTTGCCTGCTACAAATGTTCCAGTAGAAAGAGTATTTTCTATGATGAACAAATTGTGGACATCAGTTACTAATTTCAGTTCTAGGTGATGTTGATAATTAAGGTGAATATAAAAAAAAACGTTCCATGAGTTTCATTCTTACTTAAAATTTTCACCAGCTATATTAAAGCAAATTTGTTCCTCTGATAAATATAAATATAACTAAACATTTTGGGAATATTTTTTAATTCGTAATTTTTAAGCTAACTAACTTTATCTGAATAAATAACTTTAAAAAATTGTTTTTTTTTTCATTGTATACCCGTTAATTGACCTAAACAAAACAATGTCCCGTTTTGAGTCAAAGGATAAATGGTCACGTTAATCATACCTCAAGAGAACACCAATTGATTCTTCTGATTTTGTCAATTTTGTTAACATAAAAACAGTAAAAAATAAATTATTGAATTGATAATTAACAATTTATTTTATTAAATAATGCTAATTACAAGTACTTAATTAAATTTTACGTTATATATAGAGAGAGGATTATCATCAGTCGAAAAAATCTCTAGGGCTTTGGGGGTGTCCGGACCTCCAGGACACCCCCCCCCCCCTTGTGTGCGCGACTGGTGCTCCCGTATTCATATATGCAAACTAAACATTGTTGGAAATCACATTGAGGAGTGTTTTCTCATGGTGGCTTTTTTACCAGTCAGCTCGACTTTTACTACTTCAGAACTAATTTCGGAATTTTCACTTACTCTAAAAAACTCTGTAGATAGAAAACAATTAAATCCAGAAGTAACTCTCGTAAGCCACAGTTAGTATATACAGGGTGCGGCAAAAAAGCTCGGACAAATTTCTTGCCTCCTAGAATAATTAACAAATTTCCTTTTAATTGGTATTTTCATGTTTCTTCATCCACCACTTTAATAATAAAATATTTTTTAATACATTTCTTAGTTTGTACTTTAATTTATGTGTTTTTGATAATGTCGAGCAAAAGGTCTGCTATTTTAGAGTTGTTTCAGCAAAGGAAACGAAAGTGTGAAGTCGTTCATTTGCTTATTGTACCTCGGCAAACAGTGTTTGATGCAATTTGACGTTTCAAAGAGCTTGACAATAATGATCGACGTCCAGGAAAAGGGCGAAAACGCACTATAAACATTTCAATGAATCGTAAGGCCATCGAAAAGCGAGTCCAGAGGAATCCGATGGTTTCCATGAGAAAATTGCTCGTGACATGAGAATATGTGTCTGATCGGTGAGACGAATTGCAAAAACAGAGCTTGGATTGAAGCCTTACAAGTTGCGAAAATTTCAGCTCCTCAATGAAACTCGTACGGCTCCAAAGATGCCGAAAACTTTTGAGACGGGCCGCAAGTCAGCGATAGGAGAGATTCCTTTTCACTGATGAGAAGCTCTTTGTGGTTCAACAAGTTCATAACTCCCAAAACGATTGAATCTGGTCTGTGGACGCTTCAAGCATTCGGCAATTGTTGAATATCGCCAATATCCAAAGTCGGTCATGGTCTGGGGTGGAATTTGCGCAAGTGGTAAAGCTCCTTTGATTTTTGTGGAAGAGGGCGTTAAAATCAATTAAAAAGTGTACCAGAGAAAGATTCTTGAAGCTGTTGCACTTACGTGGGCCCAAAAGCATTTCGGAAATGCAAAGTGGACGTTTCAATAAGACTCTGCACCAGCTCACAAGGCCAAAAAAACACAAGAGTGGTGCAAGGCAAATTTTCCAGACATGATATCATGTGAAGAATAGCTACCCTACTCGTCGGATCTCAATCTCATGGATTACAGTGTATGGTCAATTCTTGAGTCCAGAGACTGCACTAAACCATACAAAACTTTAGACTCTCTAAAGCAATTGTTTCTGCGGGAATGGGATAGATTAGAGGTAAAAGACTTGAGGCTCATTGTTGATGATTTCTGCAAGCGTTTGCGCCTCTGCATTGCTGCAAACGGCGGTCACTTAGAAACCAATTAAATTTATTTATTAGTACGAGTGTACTCTTATCATTATTTGTTATATTTTGTTAATTTCTTAATTTTTTTATAAAGTTGTTTAAAAAATTGTTTGACCGGGTTTTTCCGCCGCACCCTGTATATATTTGAATGTATATGTGTGTAAATATAGGCGAATTTTTTTCTATAGATTATATTATCATAAAGCAGCGATTCTCAAACGATTCTAAAACAAACTCCTCCCTAAGGGGAAGTAAAAACCCTAAGTGCACATCGGAAAGTCGAGAATAAATATTAAAAATTATTAATTTGTGAAAGAAAGCAAAACAAAATATATTCTGACATAACAAAAAATTGCAATTGTTTATTGCACAATTTGTTTCAATTTGAAAATTAGAAATTGGATAGTGATATAATATATATATATATCCTATTAATAGTAATTTATATAAAATATCTATCACTTAAAAGCAAGATATACAAAAACTAATACTTATCTTGATCATTTGTAAGGTTCATAATTAAGGTAATATTGTAGCTGTAGCGTCAAAGTGCATTATTAAGGCATTCAGTACATTGTTATTCTATGGAGAGAGATCACGATAGACATTATGCTGGAAATATGGGACGCAAATATTAAAAGTTTAAGAAGCACTGGTTTAAAGAAAAAAGAGGAAGGGGAATAATACTTATTTTAGGAGACACGTTAATTTTTTGAAGAATGCAATAAAAAAAAGTCTGAAAAGTCTATGCAATAGCCGTCTATATATATCCTAGGGTTTAAGTATGTAACCATCTATGTAAAGAGCCGTGGTTTACCGATCCTTGCTCTAGCATACCGTTTTCTTCCTTTACTTAAATCTTCGTTAATCAATGGAAAAGATTATAAAATAAGTTGTTATACTTATTTTAAGATATTTTTTATTCAATAAGAGGGAATCCATAATTTTCTTTATTTCAGTCATGAGACTGTTAATGAAAATTAAAAATTGGAAAATTATAATATTTTGGACATTTATGAGAATTGCCTGTGATAATGTGGTTAAGAAACGATGATGAAGAACAAGTGTTATGAAAGGACAGTCTATAGTCAATGTAAGTAGAATTACATCAGTAACATGACATCACTTTAATTTGCTTTTCCTAACATTTATATAAAGTTTTAGTTACTTTTTTCACCTTCATTTTTATCACGAGTTTCAAAATAGAAAGGTAAGATTGGGAAATTCCAGAATTGAGAATTCATAACAGCTCCTCTTAAGCAAAAACAAATTTTATTGCTGAATATGAATTATTTAAAATGCGCGTTGAATATTAAGCATCTGTAGTGTTCATTATACAGCATTTTATAATTGTTTAATTCAATAGTTTTAGTAAAAAATTAAATTTCAGTAGTTGAAACAAAGAGGTCTATTAAAAATTTAAACAACCAGAATTTTTTTTGTAATGAGTTTCATTATTCTTTTACAAGAAATTCCCCTAAAATGGACGCCAAAATTACTAGATACTGATAAATACCCTTTTGAATTGAAAATGCAATAATAGCTCGATATTTAATTTTGGAAAAAATAGTATAATTTTTTCTAAGAGACAACGGCAAAATGACTACGTTATAATACAGAAAACTCTGCAAAAAATTGTTTCGAAAATTTTCTTTTGAATTTTAGTTTCAAATTTGAGATTTGTATTCTTAGTGTGTTTCTCTCTCTCTCTCTCTCTCTCTCAAAGATCTTTTTTCTCTCATTTATTCTCTAGTTGGAACATCGATTCGAAATTACGGCTTAGGGACGGGAAGGCGTTAACCCTCTCTCAGCCCATAAAGGAGTCAGAATGCGTCCCCCAGGATGGAAGGAGGAGGTCGACAAATCCCTTCTTTTCCGAAATATGGCCTCGGACACCATATCGAAGGCTTAATACTGGAATTGAATGGCCGGATAAAAGGGTGCACTGTAAGCACAGTGCTGAACGAAATGACTGGTGGTCAGTGCACCTTTTCCACGGGACATGGGGACAATACTTTCTAGTCTTTACAAGATCAATACATTGAGCTTTTTTTTTTTTCACGTTGAACTTCTGGAACATATCTTTCCTTTTCAAGATATTCGAAATAAAAAATAATTGTTAGAAACCGTCGAAACCAAATAATTTATATATATATATATATATATATATATATATATATATATTCGATCAGTACAGGAAAACAACGTTTCAAAGAATAAATGAAAGGTTTGAAATTTTTAAATCCACCTGGATATTTAGAATCAAATTTCGAAAATATAAAAATTTGGGTATTTTGTTAAAAATTTAATGAAATTTTGTATGATTCCTCATTCGATGTCAATTCGTGGTCTATGCATTATATTTAGTGACGGGAATATGCATTATCCGGCAAACTTACATGAATTTTTGAAATCCTCGACATTCTCTGATAAATTTTATATTAAACAAATTTTAATTCACATTTTAGCAAGTGAAATTATTCATTACCATTATATATACATTTTAATGTAATAAAATAACAATGGTCATGTACGCGGCAAATATATAAGAGGAACACAACTTTTTTTTAGTTGTTTGTTTCGGCGATTATAATGTTAACTAATTCAGTCGAAAAAAATATCATAGTTTATAACTTCAAATATTTTTAAATACTTTTATAGTGTTTTGGATTTGTAGCTCGTGACTTTCATCTGCAACTTACCTCTTACTTTTTCATTTTAATAATCATTCTGTTTTTCTCAAACTAAGCTTTATTTTGTTTTATCTTTCAATGCGAGAAAATGTGAAATAATTCTAAAATGTAAACTTTAAACTTATTAAGTAAAAGAAAACTATTTTAATTTCTGCTTCATCTTGCTCATGTATGCCTTCTTAAGATTTCAGAAACTGCGATAATTATCAAATTAAGATAGTTTTCTTTTTCATATAATTATTCACGTACTCTAAAAACTCAGCTATTCATACTAATCTCGCCTTCTTGGGAGCATTTAAAGGTTTTAAAATAAAATGACTATTATTCCACTGAAGATTAATTTGTTAAACTTTCTGATATTCTTCCACTGGATGAAGTATTATTACTATTAAATTCATGTTTTCACTATTCATTTCTTTTTCTCTATATTCGCCCCTTTCTTTGAAGAATATTTTGATTAAATATTTCTTATAAACGGCTATGTAAAGTAGGTAATAAATATTTTTACATTGCTTAAAGATATTTAAAAATTTTTATAGGCATAGATTTCTTACAGCAATGAAATTTTTAGAAATTAATCTCTCATGGGTGACCCGGTTAACCCTTTCTCCCCAAAATTAATTTCCTAATTAATTCCTCTTCTAAAATTCCTAATCAATTTGATTTTCTGTGAGTTATCGTAGTAGCCTAGTGGTTAGGGTCACGGACTCGTGATCTGTGTGTCCGGAGCTCGAGTCTTAGTGCCACTAAAGACCCGCTATGTAGAGGGCTCGGGCACTTTAAACCTATTGAGGCTCAACGTCCTCCAGTTGGAGTGGAGTGAAAGTTAGGAGAGTGGGGGCCAGCTCAGGTGTTGTTCTAGTAACTTGACTGTGATTCAGAACAACAAGATCATTAGATAAATAAGTAGTTTTTTAATGAAATAAATATTTTGACAATTTTATAAGGTGTATAAAATTTCTATGGCCTATTATACCATAGAAATGCAAAAAGCTTGTACGTATTCTTATTATAATAGCGGATGTTTTTTTCCAAAATAATTAGCTTTTTACATGAATTTAACCTATTCTTATTGAACGATATACTATATTTATTCGAATCTAAGCCGCTTTTCCCAATGTTAATGCAACTGAAAATCAGATGCTGCCTAGAATCGAAGGCGAAAAAATTCGTTGGATGGGGGAAATTGAAAATGATATTGATAGTTAATGCAGTATTTATGGTTTATGCATTTATTTAATAAATTAACTATTCACTTCTTATTAGTTCTCATTCTGGTTATTTTAAAACTTTATTAATATCGTATATCGATAAACATTTACATTTTCCCAAACTTGTTGAGAATTTAAAGGGTGCGGCAGAAACGGTAAACCTTATTCTGGGTTTACATAAGCCGTATCAATGATGCAGAGACTGACTGCAAACTAAAGTGAAACAAGAAATCGTAAAATGTAAAGGGACCTCAATAAAGAGTCTCAAATGAATTTCGATACAGGGCCATCTCAAGACTAGCTAACCTAGTGCTTATATTCGAATAAACATAGTAAATAAGCATGTTCACTCGAATGTTCTTTTTCTAAATTTAATTCAATATCTTACGACAAAATTCACTGATGTTTTGTAAGCATTGAAACGTGTTTGAGTAGAACAAATCAACCTCATTGATGAACCGTAACTGAGGTGGGACTAAAATAACACCAACCCGTTTTGAGGGTAGATGCCAATCAGCACCGTCACTCTCCGGCCGTGATGCTTTCATCCTTGCGGACTAACTCCATGTGGTGGAGGCCCTCTTCCACGTAATCTCGTCCGTAAACGACGGATCAGCGTTACAGCGACAATTTGCGGGATCTCTCCCGTAGCCTTATTTTGTTCGGATTTGTCGGACCCTTTGCCTCGAGAATGCTATAATGGAAGTGTTCCTCTCACGTTGTACTTATATGGGGATGTTTTTCTTTCTCTTTATATTTTTTCTTATTTTTCTCTCTCTTTGAAACCCCGTTTACTAACTTCGAAACCATTTTCGTGGAATTAGTTGAATGAGTACCAATAAGTTGGTCAGTTTTGGTTCGGAGAGGTTGTAAAATTTATAGCAGTTCGGATTTTAGATAAGCGCAGAACTCAGTTTTTCTTTCTGATTCAGTGAATTTATTTTTTATCTTTTTCATAGGATTAAAAGTTGTAATTTTTCTTGCTGGTGTGCCCATCTGGCAGATATTCATTTCTTTGTTTATAAACAGAAAATATATATCACTTTTAACAGAAACTCTGTGAATCCCACAGTGTAATTGTTATTTAAAAAAAACTATGCTTTCAATATTAAAGATTTTGCTAGTTTAAATTGAAATCTGTTTGGAAATTAACAATAGTAACGATTGTACTACTGAAACCCAAAGAAATTACTATATTAATAGATGTCTAAATCGAATACGAGTATGAAATAGAATTCAATCAAAGAAAAACAAAGGTTCTATTTTATAAAGTCTTTTAAGATCAGTAGCTTATGCATGTGAAACTTGGTCTGTAATATGAATAGTATCTGAAAGGAAGATTTTAGATTTATTTTAGAGGAATCAGGAAAATGGAACGTGACGAAGGTCAAATTTCAGGCTCTGTCAATTATGTAAAGATCGACATCAACAAAATTCAACCCAGATTAAATAGTAGGTCATGTTGTCAGATGGACGAGACTGCACCACTAAAAAGTCTTCAATCCTAACCGATTGGTACACGAAGAAAGGGTGAGCCAAATCTTAGATGGTTTGATGTGGAAAGATCGTTTTAGTTTTGATAACTGGGGTGGAGCACATAGAAAGAAGAAGGCTAATATGGAAGGTTTATGAAGATAAAAAGCCCACCCTGGGCTGTCGAGCCACTGAGGAAGGAAGGAAATTGAAATTTTAGGATTAAAGGAATTTCTGGTAAACATGTTTATATTATAACATATTCAATATTAACCATATTTTTAATTTTATTTTCTGACTTTTGTTCTATATTAATGTAAAATCCTTAAAACAATTGTTAAAGGAAATCTCCACCAAAGCATTTATTACGCGCTATAAGCAACAACAACAAAACTATTTGCAAGTAATACAAATCAATTACAACCTTCAAAAAAATTAAGGTACAACTGGTTTTTTGCCTCGAATTTGAAACTAAATGAATACAGAAACAAGAATTTGGTTAGCCAAGTGTGCACTAAACCAGGTTTTAATGAAAAGAACCAGGGGTACATAAGTTTAACACAAACATGATTTACAACCAAAAATACTCTTCGAAGAAATGTCCATTTTTAGAGAATGCAATACATCACAGTTTTATGAGGAAGAATATCTTGGAAATGCCGTATTTATTCGAATCTAAATCCCCATCGATTCTAAGCCGCATCCCAAATTCACGACAAGTTTTTGTGAAAAATGAAAAATAGTATAAATATTCAATTTTACGAAATTAAAATAAATTAAAAATGAGAGCTTATAAGAATTGGATTACTAGTTAGTTTACCAGTGTTATAAACTTTTAAATACATGCAGACTTATGGTGCTCTAATTTCTGTTACCTCATCAGATATTTTCCCCTTCGATTCTAAGTCGCATCAGATTTTCATTAGAATTAACATCGAAAAAAAGGTGAGATTTATAGATTCAAGAATAAATACGGTATTACAAAAAAATGATTCTAATAAAGATTGCAACCGACTCTAACTGCGATGTATTGACGGGATCAACTTCCCTTGATACCAATTAAAAGTAGTTGGACACTGAAATGGGGAAGCGAAGACCAGACAGAGAATAACTCTTTATACTCCTGTTGTCTACAAGGCGGTTCAAATATGCTTTACCTGATTCAGGTGTGGAAATTGGGACTGCATTAGAATATAATTTCCTGAGGTAGGATTTAAAATGTAGAAATAATTCATTTCCGTGTTGAACAACGGAATTTTCGCCCAGCAGGGGCAGGTCGAAAGTTCACAATTCTCGTATCATGCTCAATACGCCACCTACATATTCTTTGCAATTTTGTCGATTTTCCGGGGGCATTAAAATTAACTATTGAATAAATAATTAACATGATGTAAAATTAATTGTAATATCTGTTCAAATTTTACATTACTATATACATGGATTATAATCAATCGAAAATCAGGGCTTTAGTTAGACCTCTCCCTCCTTGTGTGCGCCACTGATTTCCGTTCCCATTCCGATTTATTTATTATATTCCGATTACGTATATGTTCATTACGGTTATGTGTTTTACAATATGTATTATTTTTTAGAACCATTGACTCTTATAAAGTGTACAAAGTCAGAAAGATTGTGACTTGCACAAAATCATACCATCTAAAAGCTGAAGTTCTTTATTGCAAAAAAATTACAGAAATATTTCAAAAAATTGTTTTTATAAAATTATGTTTAATTTTATATTCAATGGATACGCATATTTTGTACATTCTCTCTCTTTCTCACATACATATACATATATAACACTTTCTGAAAATATTGGTGATAAGAGAAAAGCCGAGTAGAGAAAAACGAATTTATTAACATAACTTAGGGGAAGTGCGGGCCTTTTGCGTCAAAGCCACCTTAAAGAGCAGGTCGTGACAGCGTTTTGATGACGTCACGGAGAATGCTACTACGCACACTTTCGCTTTGTGAGAATATAAAGCTTAAGACATTTATTTCTTTCAGGTCACAGACTATAATTTCCAAATTTATAGGTTTTAGTTCTCACTTAGATATTTTCTGATGAAAGTTATGTATTAATACACTAGAATGATGTCTATTTTCCCCGGAACAGGGATAATATCACTCGTGAAAGGTTCATTACAGTGAAGAAAATCTAAGAAAAATTGACTCAATGTAAAAATAATTTCAATCAGATAAAAAGCTTTGCCTGAAAATTTGAAAAGTAGAACAATAGAGGCATAAAATAATATGAATTCATAAACCTTTTGCTGGAGTTCTTTTTCCTGTGAAATGACCTTTATATATGCTCATAGAATCAATAACCATAAAGAATTATAAGAAAATGCATGCCAAAATATACAAATATAGAAAGGACAAACAGTCTTAGACACCACAGTAATTATAAAGCAAAAATAGATTCTGAACCATATGTTAAAATATATTGAATTAAAAATAATTCGTAATTCAATGTTCAAAATAAAATAATTTCAATCAAATAAAATATAAAGCATTTACTTATAAGAAAATAGGAAAAGTAAGCCATTAGAAGTATTATAAAAATGGTGCAAAAATATACAAATATAGAAATGACAACAAACAGTTTTAGACACACAGTAATTATAAAGCAAAATAGATCCTGGATTGTACGTTAAAATATGTTAATTAAATATTACATTCATCAATATTCAAAATATAAAATTATTTCAATGAAATAAAATATAAAAACATTTGCCTGAAAATATGAAAAATAAAAGCATTATTAGAATATTATTATATAAAAATTGTAAAAATATATACAAATATAGAAATGACATAAAACAGTTTTATGCACCATAGTAATTATGTAAAGCAAATATAGATTTGAATTATACACTAAATATATATATATATATATATATATATATATATATATATATATAATATATATATATATTAGTTTCCCTTTATATATATATATATATATAAGGGGAAAAATATTTCATGGAATATATCATTAAGAACCTTGTACTGATTAGTCTTAAATTTTGATTGTGATGATATTATTTAAACTAATAATTACATTATTTTATGCATTAAAATTAAATATTATACTACGGTAAAAATATCTAAAAATCAAACAAAAGTTTTGAAATTAAAAATAACATTTACATACTTTAGTGTTAAAATCTTCATGAAAATAATTTAAACGAATAACGTAAATAAATAGAATTTTTCTTCAAATAATAATTATGTGAACAATTAAACATGTTCATAAAATGTATAGAGGATAAAATTAATTACAGGATATGCATGCACAATGAATATATACAGATCAGTGAACATTAAATAAATAACGCAGAAAATATAAAAACAAACTAATTTAATTATTTAAATATCTTTATTTTTCAGGTATCCTTCACAGTTAAAATTTCTTCACTGCGCTTTTTTGAATAATTATTTAAGCATATATTCCGAATGTAATGAATATTTTTTTTAAATATGAAAATGCAGGTATGTTACAATTTACACAAGGTGAATGAAACGAATGCAAGACATTCCACAACTCATGTAATTCCAGATACGCTTCTGTTATGCTTGTAAAGCAAGATACTGGCAATCAACTTTAAGAAACTTTGATTCAAATGTTTTCGATATTAACAAATTAAAAATGAAACATTGCGTTGAAATGACTTTCATAACAATATCTGTGGGCATTTTTAAACCTCCTCTATGCAGAAGTCTCAAATATTTTGTCTCTTCGACAATTTCTGAGTCGAAATTAATCTGCTTGTCTAAAACAAATGTATATTTGCAATCGGAGCATTCGAATTTTATATTGTGCACGCAATAACCCACTATGTACATTAAAACTTGATACTCTTCTATTGAAATATCATCTGATTTATTTGTAGTGTTTAATATTTCGTTGAAATCCTTAATATCTACTGTAACATTAAATATCTCACCTGAATGATTTGAAATTAAATTTTTTAGTGAAATAGTACCATATTTATCCGAGTGCAAAGTTAACACACTTTTAATGCGCAACTTTTTTTCAGCTTGCAAAATTTCCTGCACAGGTGTTGAACATTTAACAAGAGCACACGATCTCTGTTGAGATCTTAATCTCCTATCTTTTCGAGTTGGGTGGTAAGCATTCGTCTTATGGTTTGTTCTTTTTTATTAGGAAGTATATTTGAAATGCAAGATTGCCATGTGGAGGGTGAGTTAATAATGTCTTTTTTTTTGTCGGCGGGTTGTCGGAGTGTAGATGAGTTGGCTAGAGAATTGGGGGGAAAGTTATCGGGGGAGTAGGTGATGTATCAGGGAAGTTTAGAAGAACTGGAAGGAAGGTAAGATCTTCGGAGGGTAGGAGAGCAAGCTTTCCTATTGGCCGGGCAACTCGACTCCCATTGGGAGGTCTAGTGTACTCGGAGGCGTGTTGAAGAGTTGGGAGGGGGGGTTGCTGTGAGGTTTTTATGAAGTTTTTGCAATTTGTTAGAGTATATCAACTACTCATAATTTTCAGTTACGTGTTGGTAGAATACACCTATCCTATCTTTTCCCTGGGTCACTCTTAGCTGTTTCCCCAGTTCTAAAAGAAATGGATAATCAGCGAAGAGCTTTTTAATTTCGAACACGGCGTCCATTATTCCGAAGGGCTTTTCATTTACGTTTTCGTTAGTTGTGGGGTGGGGGGAGTATTGGCTTTGGGTTGTTGTCTGTGTGTCGGATTTTGAAGCATTTGGTTTAGTTACGGGATTTGTGCTTTTGAGGGCATCGACATAGGACAAATCCTTGGCGGTGACCTTGTCGGCTTGAAAAAGATTTCTGTTTTCGTTTCTGTTCTGAACTTGGTCGGCTGTTTTCTTTTTAATTTGAGGGTATTTGGGGCAATTAAACGAACTGGCCAAGTGGCCTACTTCTTTGCAATTGATGAATGTTGGATTGTCAAATTTTTTCATTATTCTGCAGTCCTTCGTTCTGTGCTGCTGCCCGCATTTGAGGCATCTAGCACGCATATGGCAGTATTTGGACGAGTGATTAAACAGGTTACAATTGTAACACTGAGTAATCCCCGGCCGTCTGTTGAATGAATCGATCTTAATCATTAGGTGGCAGCAGGTCTTTAATTTAAAAATATCAGGGGAATCCGGTCTATTGGTTAGTTCCACCATAAAAATGGGGAGTTTATGCTTCGATTTGGCCTTCGTCAGTTGGGCTACCTTTTCAACGGTGAAGCCTTGGTCTCTCTCTCTCTCTCTCTCAGTCAGATCTTTTTCAATGTCTCCGATATCAGTGGATATCGGAAGATCTTTGATGACAATTTTTCTAGGGCGGGAGGCTAGCGGGGGGAAATCGTAATATTGTTGACCTTTTTCGGTTAAGTAATTTGTTATTTCTCGGTAGTGATCAGGGTTTGTGGAGAAGATTTTTAAAAATTCACCGGCTAGTTTAAACGTTAAGTCGGGGTACTTTGAAAGTAGGTCGGCTGTGCTAATGTTGCATATGTACTTTCGTACTTAAACATTATCGGTGGGATTTTTTTAATAGGTGCCGGTTGCTGGGTAGCTATCGGGGGTTCGGCATCCATCGGAGCGAGGGCTTCGAATTTATTACTTAGTATTCTCTGTCCTGACTTTGGGGTGATCGGATAATTTTAATTTTTTAGTTTTACTGGGGGAGGTGAATCCTTCCTTATCGGTTTGTTTTTTTACTAAGATTATTAGTTGTAGGGGGGTTGTTCGTCTTGTGTGTTGTGTTGGTATGGTGCCATGTGAGCTGCGCATTTTCTAGACTCGTTAAATCTGGGATTTTGTTGTGCGCGTGGCAGTCAGGGTTAGGGCAAGGATAAGACGAAGCTAACTCATCCCTTAGGCGCTCCATCAGTATATTTACAGCCGCAATGTCCTTCCGGCGCTGGATTATAAGATCTTCGTCTCTGGATACGGGGTTCCTCTGTGCAATATCAATGGATTGTTGGTAATAATTTCGGTGAATTAGGGCTTTGGCGATGACTGATTCCATATCTGCTTGCATTTTGCAGGGGTCCGCACAGTCGGTTGAGGGTCTCAGTTCTTGATATAGATCGTCAGGCGAGGGTTTAGGCAGGCGGTTGGTCTTTGTCGGCATCGGATAAGTCATGGGTTCCATGATGGAAGTCCAGCGAAGGTCCTTGGAGTGTTGGTTCTCAGGGCTTTGGGCCACTCGGGCTCCGGGATGGGGTGGAGATCCGGGCTTGAGCAGGAGACGGCTCAATGTATTGCAGAGAGACATGATAATTTGATCCGGACATTTGTCTGTATTGCCCAAATCTGGCTTCTAAATTATCAGCTTGGAACTTTCCACTTAAAACATATTTGAAATTCTGCTCCGTCAAAAGATACTTTATTAGTTGTTGGATGGTATTAATTGTATACCACAAAGCAGTAGCGCACACAAAATTATTTCAAGTGGGGATTCCATGGTCGAAAGTCCCCCAACTCGTATCATACCTCAAGAGAACACCAATTGATTCTTCTGATTTCGTCGATTTTATTAACAAAAAACAGTACAAATTAATTATTAAATTAATAACTATCAATAATTAATAAAATCGATTGTTAATTACAAGTTCTTTATTAAATTTTACGTTATATATAGGATTATCATCAATCGAAAAAAACTCAAGGGCTTTGGGTGGGGGGTCTGGACCCCTAGGACACCCCCTTATGTGCGCCACTGCCTCAAAGCAGAAAATGTTTCCTCGCTGAAAAAAACTTCTCGTTTATTTTGTTTAAAATTTTTCCAGCAGTCCAGCCACTGAACAAATTTTGCAAAAAAGTGAATTTATCATCACCTATTGACGAAAAAGGAACACTGTTTTTCTATTTAAGATTTTGACCTTAGTTGGATTTTTAATGTTCATTATTTGTCAGAAATCTAAAATATGTTTGATGAATATTGCAGTGTCCCTAAACATTTTTGGGTAGCCTAATTTATCTTGTAATATATTAAGTGCAGTCACATTGCTTTCTTCAAAAATTTTAAAACTAATTTAACATTTTGTTTTTCAAAATTTGTTGGTTTCAAAGCTTTTAAACATAATTTAGGAGCTAATTTAACAATATTGTTCATTTCTTCGTTATTAATTTTAAATAATGATGAAAAAGATACTTTTCGGATTTGAGAAAATTCTGAAGGATCAGGATACATTAAAGAAGAATCAGCATCTTTCTGATTCCACCAATTATTTCGTATAGATTTGATAAGATGTACTGAATAAAAAATAAGATGTAATTTTTTATTTGTATTATAGCTGGATTCTAAATAATACTCTTTATTGTACTCTTACACAATTTAGAAAAAACATTTTCTATTTACTCTATTATTATCACTTATAATACAAACAACTGAAAAACCTACCTTTTCCATTAGTGACAAAACTTCTAAAGTTTTAGAATGCAAATCTTCAGCATTCATGTTCCTTACAGGGTTCAATGATACTGTTTCTTTATTTTTACTCAATATAGAAGAGTATAAAAAACATTGAATCGTAATAGCTATTTCTCCTTTATCTGTAAGTCCTAGAATTTTATTACACTTATATGTAATCGCTGATTTGATGAAAATTTCATCAATTTGTAATATTACCTGTTTTTCTCGTGGTCTTTAGTTCTTTACATCTACCTCGTAAATAATTTTCATTCGCCAGAGTTGACAAACCTGGAGTAACATTTAATCCAGATGCCACTCTCTGTAACTGTCTCAAACTTGCAAGAATTATATTCCCCTTATCTCTTACATAGAAATAGCATGCGGTAAGTTTAATGTACATGCAGAAAGAAGAAACCATTAAATATACTGCTATACCTACGGCCATGTTTATTTGAATTTAATAATTTCATTTGCTCTAAAATAAATTTGCTGCCTCAAAATTTTCAGCATTACAATTTTCAATATACTTCTCCCATGACTGAATAGCCATAACATGATCAGGAACAGGATTAATAGAGCAGATTTCTTCAAAGTCATTCACTGTATTAAGAATATTTAGCAATTCACTGAAATATGTTAATCGAGGAGAATTATTAAGAATTTTTCCAATAGAAGGTATATTTAATTGACGATTATTATTAAATATAACAATAGAGAGATCTGTATTTATTTTCAGGGATTTTAAAATAGAAGGACAATTTTCAGAATTAATAAAAAGAAATGTTATACAAATTTCACAATCATGTTTTAGAACATTAATTTTAGATAAGAAATCAGATATAGAATTTTCCCGTATTAACAGATTTTCTTTTAAATATCTAAAACTGGTAATTTCATCTTTCTTAATAAAATTAGTAAATAGTTGTTCGTCTAATTATTTCATTTTTTCCTTTCGATGAATTGTCACTGAGCGTTCTTTAATTTTTTCATTCAAATAGGATGGACAACCAGGGAAAATGCAAAGATATGCATTTTCTGATAGTTTTGGATACACTCTAGGTATTTCAATAACAGTACCAGTCTTGTTTGTAATTATATCTTTTCTCACAATGAAAGATTCAGGGAAATGTTTAGTGCACACTACGCTATTGTTAGTGTTTTTAAAATCCCTTGGAATTTTCTTTTTCCAAGTTTGTAACAACTGTTCACCTTTTGGTAAATGAAACACTGAAACGCAGGGCTGCCCCAGTTTATTAGAGGAACAATTTGGTACCCAACAATAACGAGGCATTTTTTATAAAATGTGTGCAGCTTTAGGTTAAGTTATTAATAATAATTTTAAGGTAACTAAGATTTGACAGAATAAAAAAATATAAAATTAAACACTAACTTCTAATACAAAACAAAATTTCTTAATTTACAAATAATTAAGCAAGTTGACACATGAGCATCAATTTATTATACCATGTCCTTAAGACTCAAAAGAAAAAATTCAATAATGACACAAGAATAAAGTTATACAATAATATAAATATCGTACCTTTCTTTATGGTATGTAAAGTAATCCTGAATGGTAAAGTAATTCTGAAAAGTAATCCCAAAGTTATCCTAAAAAACACACTTGGGAACAGATACCAACTATGTCAGCATACAAGATGAAAGCGTGAGTAATCGTGGGTCCCACCAAAAAAATCTTATTCCCTCCTTTAATCACGTGGTCTTTTCTAACCATCTGACTGGCGTGGCCTACTAATTCAGATGGCCTTGTTTGCGTCCACTCTCTGCAATTAGAGAAAAGAGGCATAAGAATCCCCACATTCTCTCAGCAAGGGGATTATAAACGGGAGAATAACAAGATGTTACAATCACGTGATAAAATGAAGGAAAGTATTAGTTTTTTTAAAAAATTGAGTAGGTGGTTTTTAGGAAAAACTTGGTACCAACTAGTCATTAAATAGTGCATGTATAATCTATTAAAATATTCTTTATTCCTTCCAAATAAATCTGCCAAAACACAGGGTTTAATTTTTCAAACGCGGGAAATTAATTGGTTCTAGTGGTTAGAAAAATGGGTTTTAAGATTAAGGTTTAGAGAAAAGTATATGATTGGAATTTAAATTAATATCAAGAGAGATTGTTGCTGATATATATATCCCTGTTACATATATATCACACTGTTACATATATATATATATATCCCTAACTAATCTTTCAAATTAAAAATGCAGATTTTCCATATTCTAATGGGTGCTTTTTAAAAATGAATGCTATTGCTATGATTTTTTTCCCTTTCGAATTTCTGCTCTCTTTACAAATCTCTTTTTCCCAAAGCATTGCAGTTTTTTATTCTTTTCCATAAATGAAGATTTACTTTACATAAATAAATAATAAATTACATAAAAATTGTTATTTTTCAGAAAAAAATATCGAGACAATTTTTCTTACATTAATCCTCATCATTATTATGCGACAAAAAGAAGGAAAGAAAAGAAGGAGCAAAAGAAAATGCGCAACAGAACTTCTCGATAAAGAAAGAAGAGAGAAAAAAAGAAAAGCCTTACCCACTAAAACTGTTGGAAGTAGTTTGAAAAATTTCTTCTAAATGCATTCAAATGCCAGAATACTTTACCCCAACATATTAAGATGTTACAAAAACTGAAAAATCTATCGAATACCTTCACTTATACTGAAAAATGGCGGGGGGGGGGGGAGAAAAAACCCAAAGAGAGGTGAAGGAGTGTCATGGCCTCCCACCCCCCAGGGTTCAGCGGTATAATGTGAAACAGCAGCAGTTGGACCTATTCTTTCTATTTTGTGATAAGATGGGACAGACGATTTTCACTTTCAAATCGGCACTTGACTCCGCGGTATTTAAATACTTGTTAGTGGGGGGTTGAACTCCCCGCATGCAACTTTAGTTTCGTTCTCCCCCCCCCCCCCAATTCCTTTTCTTTATCTTTTTGTCTCTCTCCTTTTCATCTTGCTGGTCTGGACGGTGCTGAGAAGTTGCTTTTGTGGCATACTCCATCTTCGACCACAGTTTCTGAGTTTGGAGATTTTGAAAAGCAAGATCCTTTTTTCTGAAGTTTTTCGTGTGGAAAATGCTTTTATTTGAATAACTGTATTTTAATAATTTTATTTTGTTACATTAATTAACCTCAATACTGTGAAAAAAATTTCAATTTTTCTAAAACTCATGTTTAAGATATGCTATAATGCAAAGTTTATTCAAATAAATACCAATTTATCAAAAAATTGTCAGGTTTAAAAACATTTTTTTAAAATAAATAATTGTTTTAACTGTGCAATATGCATAATGGTGTTTCTAATTTTAACTTAACAAAAAAATAGTTACAATTGTCGTTGTAATTTTACTCTTCATATATTTGAATCAAAATAGTAAGTAAAAGTATGCACCAGAATAAATAATCGAGAAATTCTACTTATTGACGAAGAAAAATTATTTAATCATTACTAAGTGATACTGCCCAATTTTTTTTTAGAAAGTGACAAAATGCGGACTTATTTCAAATAACTTAAATAAGAAAACAGAGAATTAGCTCTGTAATGCTTTATAAATTTTCAAAAACAATTTAATCTCTATTTTACGATAAAAGAATAAAATTATATCTAGAATCACTTAGTTTAAAATCAATGTTAAAAACCTTTTAGATTCTTCCGAGAGAAAGTTTTTACTAAGCAATTAATAAGAAAACTATTATTATTTTCTTTCAACTATTCCATAGTAAATAACAATTCTGAAAAATATCCATTGAAATTATTTGTTAAGAATTTTTTAAACAGTATTTGCATCCTATTTACAGTAACAAAAATTAATTTTTTTGTAACAAAATAATGTTTAATATGCTTTGGTCTGATTTTTTTAAAATCACGTTATAAAAAAAATGATATATGTTTTTACCTTGAATGCTCTTCAAGACGTATATCATTTAGAAGATATGTGCAATAATTTCGAAATCAGAATGTTTTCATTTTAAAAAACGTGAATAATACAAATTAAATAAATAATTCAAAGTTAAGGGAATTTGCGTATGTAGTTGAATTTATCACGAAGTAATGAATGGAATATAAAAACTAATATTTCCCAATTTAGATGCACATTTTTAGTATGCATTACGTAAGTATACAAATGTGTGTGTTCTGTGTATTTAGAAGAAAATGTGTGCTTTATTATAAGTGTACGTGTCAAATTTCTGCCCAGTTGTCTAACGTCTTGGCAGTAGGGATGCGGATCCGCACGGGTTTTAGGGATTAAAATCAAACATTTTAATCAAAAACAGCACCCTTCCCCAAATATTAAAAGAAATATCTCTTAATACTAATTATTTGTCTCATGAATGAAAGTAAAATTATACAAATAGTAACAAAAATACGTACCTGAGTTGCTGAGTATTAATAAAAGTTCTGTTTTTTAATTTTGAGAAAGATTATATAAAACAAAAATTCATTCTTTGTGATGGGAAAACAATATTTATGATGTTAAAATTTAAAAAACTGAATATTATTTATGTTTCAAGTATGACTTCTTACAATAAAATTTACTTGGAACTCATAATCCATAATGTAGCACTTCTCAAACAGTGGAGCACGCCCTTAGGGGAGCGTGATAACCCTACGTGAAGGGCGCGAGCATATCGAAAAGTCGAAAACAAAAGATTATTTAAAAAACATTATTAATGTGTGAAAAAAGCAAAACAAAGTACAAGTGTATAATACACTTAATGATAAAAAAACAAATTACACTGATATAACATAAATATACAAGTACTACACAATGTATTTGATAATTAGTTTATCAATACTAAGTTAAGAACAAGTTTAATAAATACTAGTGATTCCGATATGGGTTTGTCATACTCAAATCTATATAAAATATTTAACACTTATCTTGCTAATTTGTACGGTTTATAATTAAAGTCGTCTTTCATCTTTAGTCAAAGTATAATACATTATTATTGCGTTCAATACATTATTATTGTATGGGGGGAGCGATGAAAATTATGATTGAAAATTGGGTCGCAAATATGGAAAGTTGTAGCAGCACTGTCATGATGATTACAAATTACATAAATTAAATACTTAATGTCCGACGTTATTGTATCAAAATTTTTAAGTTTAACAATTAATAACGTAATTCACACACACACACACACACAACGAATGAAAATAAATCGAATATGTAAAAATGGCTGTATAATTAGAAATAATACTTAGCAGCATTCGCAGTTATTTATTTATTTTTTTAAATTAATTCTAGGAATCATATATGTACAAGAAATGAACAGATAAAATCCGACATAACAGAAAAAGACAAAATTCTGATACCGAAAGCTAAGAACAAGAAACCAATATCTCTCTATATATGCAAACCAATTGACCCAAATGGGAAACTATTATGCTTTCTAAAGCTGTCACCGACTTAGGACGATGAAGTAGGGTTAAGGTTGTTTCATAGAATCTCCAAACCTTCTTCTCTTCAGCTGAAAATTTGCACATAATAGTGCAAGAAAAAATTGAGGAAAATAAACTAAGACTGAAAAATCACTTAGTTCTAAAATTTGGACGTGTAATCAAACATTAATCTATTAAGTAGTTCAATTAAACAGAATGACACTACTACATAGGGAGAATTAGTTGCAAGAAAATATTTTTAAGAACTGCAAACATAAATGTAAAAATTTACCAAAATTATATATATATATATATTATACCATTAGTATTTTGTGTAACTAATAGATTATTATGCTTATTCAGATTCTTTTTATATAATATTTATTTAAATATATATATATATACTTATGTACATATATAATTGCATGCATATACACACACCTATTGTACATATATTTAAAATATAAGTAAAATAAAAAGTCTCTAAATGTACGTAATAAGCCATTAGTTACACAAAATACCAGTAGTTTGATACAAGAAGTATTCTGGCAATGGCTTTCACCAGAGTTTGGCATTACAGATAGTTCCTAAATCGAACGTAGAACATTCGAAGATGGAAAATGTACTCAACAACAACATCAGCAAAAAGTGTTGAGGATGTGTGTGAGAATGGAAAGTAAGAAAATCCTGTGTGTTCGGTATTTTTATCTTCAACGATATTATATATACAAGTTCGATATCTTGTTCTTCGAATCGAAGCTTCAATGGATTCCAGTTTTTATTTTTCTCTTGTCCCAGGCTTCGTTTTTGAGTGACTTGCCGATACAGAAGCGATGTTTAAAAGTATGTATTCCACGAGAAAATATCGTCTGAACTTTTTCCATTCCATTTGCATAGAAGAAGATCGCTTTTAAAGCATCAAGGCTGCACCATTTTGTTCGAAGCCACGACATTCGCCTAGTAACCCCTTAAATCGAATACAGGCACAGTTTCACTTAAAATTTGAAATTTGTTATAGAATTCGAAAGTCCACCTTGCGCCGAACAAGAATAAAACTTCCAATGTTCGATTTATTTGCGCATTTGACAACGACGTGCTAATAAAACTGAATTTAATGTTACCAAGTTTCGAATTTTGGGAATTTTGGAAGAAAAATATTTATTTCCCCGTAGCGTTAGCCAAGGATGATTTGTTGTTGTCAGATGTGAAACCATGTTTTCGCAATTACTTGATTCTTGTATTAGTGGTGGCGTATGTATTGATTCTGACAGCTACCTTCTGTTGTAAAATGTTTCCTATAAATCTTAATCGAAATCTGTTATATTTATTAGAGTTGCTACCGAAATAAATGCGTTTGCAATGAATTCAAAGTGCAATTTTATTGCTTCAGTCACGTTGTTTCGTGTTCAAATTGAAATCAAAATGACACATGGAATTTTTAGAACATCTGTTAACAGATAGTGATTGGATAGAGAAAATATTTGAATAAAACGGTTTGAAGAATAAAAATAAAAAAGAAGGCATTGAATTTTTGGGAATTTCTAAACTAACTTTAAATTAAGTATAATTAATCATTTTATTCCAAATACTCTTAACTCTTTAGTTATTTCAGTACAATTTACACTTTTATTGCTATTCTCGCTATAACTGGACACTTACTCTAAAAAGAGCGAAGTGGAATATATCTTAAATTCTTTCTATTTTTTTGTAAATATAAACGACTAAAGCTAAAAACTTTAAGAACATAAAAACCTAGCATTTGTTAAATTTGCTAATTACCGAGTAAATATGGTGGCTTCCAATTGGACATTTTAGAAATTTGTAGAAAAAGCCTTGTAATTAGAATTTTATTGAAATGGAAAAAAGTAAAAACTTCTTTTAATAATCTATATGTTTTGTTCTAAATACTAAAATCTAAAATAATTTCTTTAAAATATTTGTTAATTTTTAAAATGAAAAAGTCAGCAAATTTCTAAAAAAAATATCCAATAGATACCCTAAAAAGGATCAGATACGAAGCGTTTTAGAATAAATTTATCAATAACGTTATCGTCGTTTGCATTTTTTCATGTCCTATATTATGCGACGGACGGTTAAAATATCGTTTGGCTTACTTTTACTTGTTTTCTTTGCAAAAATATTCCATTTAATATCTCATAAAAGACGTAATAACAAAAACAAATAAGTAAACAACGCTCAAAATTAAATTCTTTCAAAATGTTTCTAAATTTGTAAATTGTTTCCGTTTTACTACTTACTGAACGATAAAGTGGCTTAAAGTACAAAATTGAATTGCAAACAAGGTGAGAAGAGACCATCTGGCTATACTAACCTGACGTAAAAAGTCGACTCCTTGTCAGGATCCTTCTTGAAGCTCCAAGGTTGGTTACTTTGCCACTTCTCCGCGAACTATTAATCTTAAGATGCGTGACCACCAGTCGCTGTTTACTAACACTGGGATTTCAGCTTATCAATAAACTCTTAACCATTAACTCGCATGTTCGACGATAGGCACTTAAATAGTAGTTACATTTGCATAAAACCAAGTCATCTTTACGGAAAGCTCTTTTTTAAACTAAAATCACTGTTAAAGAATATTTTTCCCATGAAGATTAATTGAAGACCCGAATAAAAACCGTTACAAACTTGGCGAGTTACCTTCAACATTGGCATTATTGCGATAGTACGCAAGTACCATATAAACATATATATTTAAATATAATCTATATAAGTAGATTACATATGAATATTTTAAGTAACTAGACTAATTGACATTTAAATCGTATATACTTGTAATGGGGGACTATTCCTACATCCCTCTTATCCCCCTTGTCTACTCTCGGACCCGACTAGAAGTGTGGGATCAACAAATTGATCAGACGACATGATTAACTAAAATCGTTTATTTGTCACAATAATCAACACAGACACAATAATAATTCAATTAAGATAGTTTTTATCAATATTCAGAGCGCGAAGGTGAGATCAGTTAGCATGGGGATAATATTTACAGGCAATCAACTATTTTCTACGATAACTTATACTAGCTCGTTTCTAATTCGGACGCGCTTTAACAATTTACACTCTAACTTTATTTAAATAAGAAGCACCGTACCTGAACTCTTGTACTTCCAAAATCCTATAGCTGAGGCCTTGTACACTAACGGTCGACTTGTTGTGATCTCCACGCATCCGAGCGATCCTCACTTTGGTAATCTTCAATTCTCAATTTAACAATCTTAGATTTTCACTTCATGAAATCTCACTTCACTAACTCCCAAAACTAGCGAATACAGAATTTATATAATAAACTTAATTTGCATAATCACGTTTTCTTACTTTCGGTGAAAGTTGGTTGAATTAATTATTTCTCATAAAGAATCCCCAAGGTGTTAGTAGAGCCACGTATAAATCTGCCACATACTCAAAAATATATATAATAATGAATAATTATTTAAACATTACCCTTTACAGAAAATGGATGACCTAAACAAATCTACCGATAAATGGGCATGAAAAAGAGTACTTACTGCCCGCGGGCGAAAATATCGTAAAAGAAAAAGTAGTACATCCGAACAATTGGATTCTCTTCCCAGAATACGTCAGAAGTTTTCACCTCTATGATGTGGTCATAAGCATACACTAAGCAAACCTTTCTCTTTTTCTAATATTTTCAATTTCAATCATCCTTATAAAAATTTAATATACTGTCAAATACACTCCACACATTCTAACCTTTCTTCAAGCCATCGTCAAAATCTATCTTTTGTAGTCGTATTAAAAATAATATCTGTTTTAATTTCAAAAAAATTCACATAAATTAATAAGTTAAAAATTACACACATTAAATTTTTAGAAAAATTCTACAAAATTCAAAACAAATTATAGATTGCATGGCTTAGTCATAAGAAATATTAGCCTTTCCCCATATTCCAGTTTCTGCAGATGGCTTCAATGGAATGAATAAATAAAACAATAAAAAATGATTTATTATTATTATTATTTATCCAACGCCCGTGCTTGGCTTCTTGACCATTTGGCACCAAGCCTCCCAGTACCGATTGACGACGTCGTCAGTCGGATATTAAAAAATTATACAAATAATTTCAAGTTGTGGTGGATATGGCAATGACGTCATATATGTGATACATGACGTCACAACGTCGCATGAAACTTTCGCGTAATCCGTAAGCAAATGGGCAAAAATTTTGAAAAGATGAGCTGACCAATTTATTTGCCTTTAAAACAGTAGTCACTTGGTGGCTAAAAACTGCCTTAAGACGAAGAGAACAGGACAGTGTGCAAATACACAAAACCTTTGATCCCATTTATTATGCAATATGGAAACTAAAATAATCGCATAGCTTCATACTTTTTGATCACTGTAGTAGACAATCGATTTTTGCTGAAGTTCTAATCGCATTTTATTTCCATTTTGAATAATTTCTACTTTTGATTTCTTGTTAATTTTTTTGTTTACTTTGTAAATTGTTTTATTATTTTCTTTTTTATTTTAATTACCTAATTAATTTTTTTAAAAAAATTTTGTAATCTTCAATGTTTTTTATACTTTTTTTGAAAATTATATTTTTAAATAGAGGTTGAAATGAATGTGGTTAACATAGAGAGAGAGACTTAAGCTACTCATTTTGTAACCAAGTCTTTACCCACCCACTATTTGAAAAGGCATTTAAGAGTAGGAACAGTTGATCATAAGTATTATCTTTATGAATATGAGAAAATTATTCTTACAAGATACATTTAAAAAGCCACATAATGAGTTCGCTGTCTTACTTCTTTTGAAAAAAAAATATATAATTCATGTTAGGTGGTTTAATTAACATTTTATACATAAACTAAAGTTATATATTTAATGTTTTATGCTTTTATATTTCTTTATAATTTCTTATATATTTGTCTTTTACCGTCATTCTTATTTTATTATAACTAGGAGGGGTATCCGTTATAAGCCTATCTGCGGACCAATCCCTATTGTACATATTATACAACTAACTGTTCATATTCACTGTTCAAATTGTAAAACTGTAATTTACATGTATTATGTAGCTCTATTTATTTGTCTTTGATGTGTTCTCACATAAGAAAAGCATCATTGTCTTCAATGATTAATAGGTACACAAAAAAAAAATGTCTCAATCTGTTTGGCATCAAATTGGCAACCATTTTTGGCAACTTGGCGATCATATTGAAAAATTTCTGGTTGCATTTTCGCTGTCCTCATCCATTCATGAATGATTGTACATATATATGTGTTACTAATTCCTGCTTGCTTTCACCAACATTACAAAGTTAATTTCTAAAAAAAAAAGAAGTTTTTATTTGATTGAGATGAAACTAACTAAAAAAAATTGAGTATCTCTCAAAGTGTCGATTGATCTATTTACTTAATTTATATGTAAACAGGAATCAAAATTATGAATGTGGAAATAAGGTTCGAATTATTTAAAATCTTAAGATATTGTAAGACCGCCATTTTTGTCTTGAAATATTTAAGTCTTTTCTTCTTAATTTGGCTTGTTGTTTTACAGTTTGGTTTCTTACTCGTTTGTTGTTCATTTATATTTTAGATGCCTTTTGTAACATTCATTTAAAATTGTTGAATATAATTTTTAACTCTGAATTGCTACTACTCTGACCAGTTGGGTGGGAGGGGGGATTACATTCTAAATAACACGCAGACGAAAGCACCGAAAGGTAAAAATTGAAAAAGTGTTGGTCTATGGAGAATTCCCCAACCCCCTCATTTGTATGCATCTCTGATTCTGACGACTAATCGAAAAAAAAATCATATTTTTTGGTGAAAAAGGAAAAACAAAAATTTATACCACAAGTTTTTTTTTGTGTGCGTTGTTAATAAATTGTAAAACATTTTTAAAAAAAATTACAATTCATTTTCTTCTTACACACTGGCATCATCCTCAACTATTTAAATATTTTGCTAAATATTACTAAACAAATTATTCTTTATGTCGTTTTAAAACATATTTTGCCAATATTAAACTCTCATTTTTCTTCCTCTGACTGAGTGGTAACAATTAATTTCTCATATTGCCACACACTACTCGAAGCAATAAAAAAATACTTCCAATCTATTCCCCAACCCACAGAACAACAAAAAAAATATAATAAAAATAATAAAATTAGTTATTTAATAAACCTTATTGGAAAAAAATTGTTCAAAAAAAGAAAAGAAAAAAGAAAACGATCACCCACATAAAAAAAAGTACATCTTAAGCTTCGACCCTCACAAGCCTGTGACTGAATATCATCATTTAGAATAGGACAGAGACACCTATACTTCTCAGCCCCTTATTACATAATCAACAGCTGTAGAAGCCCCTCTTTCATGCTGTGACAGGAGTAAAAAAAAAATCCTTTTCAATCCCCACCCCACGGGCAAAATTACCATACGATAATGATACTTTACCCCCCCTTCCAGTTAGAAAAAGAGAGATGCGTACCCTCAACATGACATCCGGGAAGTCATGAGTGTTTGTCCCCCACCCCCGCCTTTTCGTCAAGAGGTTAAAAGACATTTGTGTTAAATCGAGACCTTTTTTTATTTTAAATCATTTTTTGGAGACTGGAAGTCGTTTTTAGATTCGTTTTGTGATGCTTCCAGATTGAATCCGGTTTAGGATAAGTGAATTGTAATCCCATTGTCCGGAGATTGCCGTAGAGTAGGGGAGTGAATGTGTCCCAGTACAAAGTGGAATTCTAGTAAGAGTCAGTGTGGGAGAAGGGTCAATTTTTTTTTATTCAGTCTACCTTTATGTCCTCCCACCACGAAATTGAATTCCCTCATGATTTTATATTGCAGGGATGACAAACTCGCGCCCGCGGGCCGCATGTGGCCCACAACAAACTTTTTTGCGGCCTGGTCAGTATATCGGCGCACAATAATATATAATAAAGTATTAAAATTTCTCTCGAAATAGGAAAGGTAGTAGCATAGCAGAGATGTCAAGTGTCAAGACGTAAACATTAAATTTTTCTTGTTCTTTCATTTATCTTTATTATAATGTATTACTCCAAATAAACTTACGTTTCTGTGAATATTGCTTTTTTTGCAGCCCACCTAAAGTGAAACTTTGTTTGTTTGACCCAGTAAGTATTTGAGTTTGACACCCTTGGTTTAACATGTCGGTTTTTTAAGAATATTGTGTATATTGTTCTGTATTGGGAAGCGTTGCTGTTGTGGTATGGCTACAGTTTAATCAGCTAAAAAAAAATTTTCTCTCAAAGGCACTTCAACCCAGGGTGAGCGGTGGCCTTCTTAAGAATTCCATTCCAGGCTGTCCTGTTCTTGGCCTGACTTTTCCAGATCCTAACATTAATAGTTTTTTATGTTTTTCTCTAGAATTCGATTTACCTGAGTCTTGGTTTTCCTCTTTTTTGAGTATCATATGGTCTGGCCACAAAGATCTTTTTTTGTGGTTCGATTGTCATCCAATCTTATTAGGTGTCCTGATCATTTTAACCTTTTTTGTACTGCAATTAATTTAACAATATCTGCTTCTTTAAAAATTTTATAAATTTCTAAATTGGTTCTTCTTTTTCAAATGTTATCCCATTTTAAGCCTCCAAAAATACTTCTAAGGATTCTTGTTTCAAATATAGCGAGAGTCTCCTTGTTTCGCTCGGTCATTGCTCTCGTTTCTGCAGCATACGTGAGAACGGGACTTATTAATGATTTGTAAATGAGTAATTTTGTTTTTTTGTCCTGATGCAACTGAAATTAATTCGTAAAATTATTTGTATTCATTTATTACAACTTAAAAAATAAAAAAATGTGTGTGTGTGTGAGTGTAACTGTTAAATACACTGAAAGTTTTTGACCAAAACAAATCAATAAAATATTTAGTTACAGACGAGCTAATGAATTATGAGCTATTTTACCGATTAAATTAACTGTCTTCTGAAAAATTCAGTTTAACCGATCATTTTTTTTTTATCTGAACAAGATCCATTCCTTAAATAACTGATTGGTAAGGCTGTCTTCACTTAGTGTTAAAGAATATTACCCGAATTCGGATTATTTTTTCCGATATAAAAGAATCGAAACATTAATTTTATATTTTGGATTCGCTTTCCTACACAGAGCGGCATATTTTATCATATTGCTCATTTTTAACTGATTTGATCAATTTTTTCCGGTATAAAATGTGTTTCGAAATTTTTCTCCTATGCCGTAGTGCTGAATGAGCTGCCCCTTTAGATGTTAAAATGAAAATATAATAAGTATTTATGGAATGTTTTGAATGTTTTAAAACGTTATTTATAAACAGGAGTATGAATTATAAAGTTGCAAATTTCCATGAAAATTGAGACATTTTTCTGTCTGAAAATGGGCTACGTGTTCATTTAGACTCCCGTACACTTTACAAAGACAGTCATTGCGCATTTACTATCTGATAAAGGAAAAATAACCGTTCAACTTGCTGGTATAAATGATTATTTTTTAAATAATAAATTCCTAAATATATCCCTGACTGATAACTGAAAAACTTAACTTGTGACTATTGAAATATAAAATAATTTTATATAACTAACAAGAGCGTAGCTACAGCCGTATCAATGATACGGGGCCCTCAAGGTATAGGAGTCCCAACATGTTTAAGCAAAAGATCGTAATATTTTGAAGGGCCTCCAAAACGGGCCCCAAGAAATTTTGATACAGGGCCTACTCAGGACTAGCTACGTCAATAATAATTAAGCCAATCAAATAAATATTAAAAGATTCAACTGCCTCAAGAAACTCACAATAAAATACTTCGTTGCCATCTTTGGTCACTTTTTTTCTCAATACTTCTCATTCAACTGGAGCATTAGCAAACCCTTTCGGAATATATAATGAGAAAACATTAGAACGACAAAATACTAAGAGGGGTTGAGAAATACCTCTTATATATATTCCCCTTCACATCTATGGGCATTGATCAAAGCAACCAGGATGTTTCAATTTACAAGGAAAAGAAAAGGAACAAGAATATTTCCCGCCGTCTTCTCTGATCATTAAAAAGAGAATAGCTAATCAGTGTTGGGAGAGCTTCTTTGCGGGAAAGAGATTTGGATCATCTGCATATTTTGTCATCAGCGAATCGGAATTGATTTTTCTCACCTCTTGATGCTTGGGGAGGACATCAGATGTTCCACGCTTCTTCTAATGGTTTCAATTTTTTAAGTCATTGGTTTTTCCTAGAAGTGTTTGTGTGATGTCGCCTTATTAAATCTGACTTATCACTCGCAGTGGAACATTCTGGCATTAACATTCCTACTTAAATTATAAGTCCCTAAAACTGTTTTAAAAACCGCAGTGATTTGCGGTATTCGATGACATTCTCTTTCTTCGATGTTTTTTTTTTTTTTTTTTGGATTTAAAAATCAGTTTTGTTTGCTCGAAGTGAGTGATTTTTTTTCATTGGAGAGGCTTTCCTTATTTTGTCTAAAATGTTGTTTTATCTTAGTTCAAAAATCGATGTAATATTGATATTTTAATTTTAATTTAGCTTTCAGAAATCAAACTGCAAAACTTTGAAATATACATCCATATTCTTCATTCGTTTCTTGTTTAGAAAATATAAAAAGTTATACAGGGGTAGTAACTCTAAGTAATAGAAGAAAGGAGTGTGAATTATAAAATCCATATGAAAAAATTCTGTAATAAAGGAGCCAATTCTTAAAAATGTACCCATTAATTCAATAAAAATTAACTCTCTTAAAATGTTTTAAGTTTGTTCAGTTTAGAAATAAAATACAATTTTATTTCAATTTAAGATTGTAAAATTAAAATTAGGAAAATGATTTTTCAAAATCTATTGGTAACCCGATAGAAAAAACTTGATGAAAAATCTTGTAAAAATCCTAATTTTTAGAAATTTAAAAATAATTTCAATATTACGATTGTTTAATTTTATAGGTCGTACATAATATTTTACTTTTATTTAAAAATTGGTTATATGATATTATTATTACCAGTGGGTTACACAGGACTATCTAATGGGGGAGAAGGGTACATTCTAAAAAAAATATAGAGAGACGAAAACGCTGAGGGGTAATATCTAGGGTAAAAATTAAAAATTTGTTGATCTATAGGGGGCCATTGTGTAGGCCATTAGCTATAACATTTATTTAAAAACATATTATTTTTACCTGGAATTTTTAGATTTGATGATACCGTACAAACAACATTATTTGTTGTCCAAAGACAACTGTTGAAATAAAAAATAAATTTGTAAATTAGCATAATTTTAAAAAAACTAAGATAATTATGTGGATATGCTATTTTAGTTAATACATTTGCATTTACAGCCTAAAGGTTATTACACAAAGTTTCATTCCAACAACTGATCTTGTAACCCCTCTCCAGCCCACCCCACCCCACAATGAGTAGACTTTGAGGCTCAATTTAAATAAATCTATAACAACCCTCATTATTCTACATTCTTCTCAGAATCTACAGTAGAACTTGAATTCGAACAAGTAGTTTTTGACTTGAGCATTGCCAGCCACAAATTTGAACAACGATCACTCTGTAATTACGATAGTACACATTAATACGAAAAACAAAGCGTATTTTCAGAAATTACGGGAAAATTTAAACTATCCTAAAAGAATTATAGGCTTATTCTCGAAGGAAACGTACAGCTGGAATTAATTAAAATGAATAATTAAAATGGTTTTTTTTTGTCTATTGCAAGACTTCATTGTTAAATGAATAATAATAAACGTTTTTAAGACTTTTTTTCCCAGCTTATTCTGAAACTAACCTACTACCTGTTCTCAGACATATCTTATCTAGGAGCCTAACAGAATCAAAATACTACATCTCGTATAAAGATACCAATCTTTTTACATGGGAAAAAAATCGGAAAGAACTTGAAGAGAACTGTAGACAAATTTGGAAGGAGCCTACAGCAAAATTCTTACAATGAGCCCGTGGTATCGCTTGTGACGAATTCACCATCTGTTACTTGAAGATATTCGTATGATGACGCTGATGGACGTATTAGTATTCTGCAGAGAATGCGTATACTGGTCAAGGGAGGTGCAAAACATCGAAAAATTGCTTTCAGGGAACGAACTTAAGTATCACCTGCAGATGGTGCTCTTTAGTGGTAGAAAATAAAATGTCGCCAAACAGCGATGCCATGGTGGAGACAGAATCGCCAAAACAAAGGTTGTGTCACGTCTCGTTTTCACAGTTTTATGGGGGATAATTGATGGAAAATTATATTTCTATCAAAATTTATTTCACAAAATTTGTCTATTTATTATTCCTTTCAAAATTTGTTATTTATTATAACTACTAAAATAATTAAAATCTTAGATTGAAGATCATTTAAGACGATATCACTAGTTCATGAAATAGCTGAAAACCTTCCCTTAACCGGAATTTTGTACTTCAAAACAAAAGTAAAAATAAATGTTCAATTTCGAACAGTAAGTTTATACTTTTAGAATTGTAACATTCGTTTTATTTTAACTTTCACAGCACATCCCAATTGATTCTACAGTTAGGTTTACTTACATGTTTTTTCTGTAAGTGTACCCCCAATCAAACATTGAAATGTTTCATCGCTTACTGACCTTTAACCCTTCCACGATTAAGGGAAAACTTTTTCCCCATTTTAAAATTGGTGATTATCGTGTTTAGTTATCAGATTATCTTCATTTTTTATACAGAATGGCGAAATAGAACATATACCAGACGCAATTATGTAAACCAGAACATTTAGAAAAAAAATTAACTGTCAAATTAGTTGGCGCCAATGATAAAACATTCGCATGCTGTATTCCGATTCTTATTACTTATTTCAGTTTATTGCGTCGTGTATGTATATTTCTATGTTTTATCACATATTTTATGTTATTTAGTAAGTATAATTTTGTACAACAATAACACATATTTAAACGAATAAAAAGAAATGCCCTATAAAACTTCACATGGATGCAAAAAACTACCCATTGTTATGTTTTTATTTTTATTTTACATATGAGCAAACTAAAATAAAACAGTTACATATACTAAGATTTACCCATAGAAACCTTATAGTTCTATAAGAGTTAATGTATCTCGAATGTGATTTTATAAAATTCTCCAAATTTGCAGTCAAGTAAAATTATATCAATATAGGTTACATATTACAGATTCGTAGGAAATATTTTGCTTTAATTTAAAATAATTTCCCTAATATTTATTTAAATTATTGAAATATCTAGTATTGAATCTGATGTGACACTTTTTAAAGTAAAACAGGGTCACTTACTCAAAAAAATACAGGTTCGTAAGAGAAATAAAGTTTATGTAAAACTTTAGAATATGAATAGGAGGAATAATAAATGATACACCGTCGACGTAAGCAAATCAGTCCGTTGCCACTGGTATTCTGCTAAACTTAACCTTCGATAACGATATATATTTTTTGCCTGTAGATTTTCAATAAACTATAAGATTTATTTTGAAATCAATTACAAAAACCATAAAAAAATTATGTTAATTAAATTATAAATACTGAAAAATTCTTAATTGGATATTTTAATAAAAAACACATTGCTTTTATCGTAATATTCTTATAGCATTCGAATCAAGTAATTGAAACTGTTAGTAGGACAGCTTGAAGTAAATTCAAAAAAATTATCTGCGTAATTTGAGAAAGTTCACTGCTACCAGAGAATGTATAGGTTATTTAAACCTTCGAAAACATGACTCGATATTTTTTAATATATACATAAAAGAGTACTATGTAAAAAATATATAAAATTACAATAAATAGAAAAGATTACTGTCCATTTAGCGTGGATGATTTGGCGATTGTTCCAAAATCTTTCGATTTCATTTCTGTCCTCGCGGCAACCCTTTTGTCCACACTCAGAATTATATCCTAAAAAGACGTATTTGGACGTGGACAGCATTTTTCAAGCAGAATATTTTTACATTGGCGAAAGTAACCAGAAACAGCTGAGTCTTAAACGATTTTATTTTCGATATCCTTCCTTCTCAAAGTGAAATATAATGGCCTACGAGCAAAATCGGAAAGAAGTAAATGCATACCATTTAGTTTTCATCAATTGGAAATTTTAAAAACAATTTGTCAATATTTTAATTAATAGTATGAAATAAGGTTCATGGGAAACTAAGTAATCATAAAACAGACCAAAATTGTATAATAATTTTAAAAATTATAGTTAAAACCGTTTTATATAAAGTATTTACATAATTAAAGGACCATTTTTACGATTTTCTCTCTCTCTCTTCATCATCACAAATGTTTTGAAAGGTATAAAAATATTCCAAATAAATGTATAGAATGCTTCTATGGCGGGAAAATGACTTCGGTTATGTAAAATACATCTAAAATGAGAAGTATTCTTCTTTTTAATTAATCAAAAATATGAAGTTGTATTTTGTGTGATTAAATTAAATAAACTTGTATTAAAATAATACAAGTACTATTGTATTTTGATTAAATTAAATAAATAAACTTGTATTAAAATAATAATATTTTTCAAGATAATTTATTTGAATAAATCCCAAAGAATTTTGATTTATTAAAATTATATTTTCCTCATCATTGAATCTCTTAGCTATTTAACGACAACAGAAACTGGAATTTACACAGACAAAAATTTCAAGCGGAATATTTGTCAATTATTTTATACTAGAAATTTTGCTCATTTCAAAAAATAAAGAGAGGATAGATGTGAATAATTTATGCTGAATGTTTTCATACGAGAAATTTTTGTCAAATAATTGAGAAACATTTTATGCTTCTTCTTCTTATTATTTAATATATTTAATATTAGGTTTATCTAAATGTTTTAAGTTAGTTGAAAAACGTTCGATTTCTGCTTAAAGTCAGATACTTGCTTTTAATCTAATCTTCTATATTTCATTCTTTTATCAATAATATACACTATCTGGCCAAAAGTATCCGGACACCCTTTAAAAAAGTGGTTCTGGGGAGTGACGCAATTTGATACGTAACTGAAAGCTATAAAAGTGTTGGTAGTGATTTGTCAGATTGTATTTATGCGTTTTTGAGGCAACGAGTAAGTCAAAGGAGCTTAGTGAGTTTGATCGTGGCAGTATAGTGGGATGCCACCTTTGTGGGAAATCAGTTTGTGAGATTGCGGACATTCTACAGAAGCCTAAATCCACTGTGAGTGATGTAATTGTGAAGTGGAGACGTCGAGGCAGTGAAACGGCAGAAAAACAAACCGGTAGGCCGAAAATACTTGGTGAACGCAGCCGCAGAACTCTGAAAAGGGTAGTGAAACAAAATCGCAAGTCCTCGTTGGTGGAAATTTCTCAGGAGTTTCAAAGTTCATCAGGAATTAGTGTTAGCAGCAAGACTGTCCGTGGAGAGTTAAAAAACTTGGGATTCCATAGTCGTGCAGCCGCTCACAAGCCAAACATCACTCCACAGAATGCGAAGCATCGATTGCAATGGTGTAGAGTTCACCGTCATTGGACTGTGGACATGTGGAAAACTGTTCTTTGGAGTGATGAATCTCGCTTTACAGTCTGGCAGTCGGATGGACGCGTCTGGGTTTGGCGGATGTCCGGCTGCATTAGTGACTGCATTGTGCCGACTGTTAAGTTTGGTGGTGGAAGCATAATGGTGTGGGGGTGTTTCTCGTGGTTTGGCCTGGGTCCGTAAGTTCCTGTGATTCGAAACATGAACTCTGAGATGTATGTGGACATTCTGGACAATGCTGCACTCCCAACTCTATGGCAATATTTCGGGGAAGGCTCATTTCTCTTCCAGCAGGATAACTGCTCCATTCACACATCGAGGCTTGCACAGACGTGGTTTGACGAAATGAGTGTTCAAAAACTGGACCGGCCTTCTCAGAGCCCTGATCTAAATCCCATAGAACACCTTTGGGACGAATTAGAGCGCAGATTACGTAGCCAACCAAATCGACCATCCTCACTGCAAGCACTCACTTCAGCTGTGATGGACGACTGGAAGGCAATTCCTATGGTCACCTATCAAAATTTGGTGGAAAGTCTTCCCAAACGTGTGCAGGCTGTCATCCATGCAAAAGGGGGGGGCCAACATCATATTAATATGTGCCTCAGGACGCTCTAAGTCCATACCACTGGGTGTCCGGATACTTTTGGCCAGATAGTGTATATGCGGAATATTGTATTTTATAATACCTATATTTCAAAGCTATATGCAATAAGACTAAGATTATTTTTCTTACAATCATTTGAAAATATGTTAATACTGAGACATTTTTTTTTACAGAAAAAAATGTCTCAATATTGTCTCAATGTCATTCGTGCTTTTTTACTCTAAGACAGCAAAATGAGGCTTTCTCTTAGTCAGAAGCACCAAGCTTTTTTATGGGGCGGGAGGGGGGGCGGAAGAAAAGTTGAACGGGGCATGATCCTTAGTGTCAGAAGGAGAGGTTCCAGTCAGGGACGTCTTAAGGCATGGCCAACTGTGCCCGGACCCAGGGTCTCGGCCACAAGCTTCGTCTCGTTTTCGATTCAACCTTAATAAAACCATTATTCGAATAATTTTTACAGCCAAATGTTATTTCCGATTGTATTCTCCAAAAAACTCGGAATTTCGGACGATATGTCAACTGGATACATGTGATGACTGTCGTCCACGTACAGGTCTAGGCCTACCACCATACGCCATCATTACTCATGCAGTCAAAAAGCTGCAGTCGGTCGAGCCGGCATGTAGCCCTATTGTAAGTCCCATTATTTGTATTTGGTATTGTTTGTACGAGTGACAACGTATACTATGTACTGTTCGCTTTTAAGGGTCATAATGAGGCCTACATTTGTGCAGGGGACCTGAGACTACTATTAAGTAGGAGCCTAGGGCCTCAAGAAGTCTTAAGACGTCCCTAGTTCCAGTATTATTGAAGCTGCCGACGCTCTTGACATTTTTCATGCAACAGTACTACGAGTCTTAAAATAATGACAGTTAGGCCAAAAAGCTTTCGAGCAGAAAGGAGTGCTAGGCATTAACGGCATTGTATGCAGCCACAAAAAAAGCTACAATACAACAAATTGCAGCGCAATGTGCAATTTAAAATCGTCGCATAGCGTTTCTGTATGTAGAGGAAACTTAAAACGAATTGGTTTTAACAGCAGGTGAACAACATCAATTCAGTGAATTCCAGAAATTCAGTGAAATTTCTGGGATTTCACTGAAAACCAATAGAAAATGGGGTTGGGAGGCTACAGTATGCCGAAACAGAACACTTGATTAAGGGAAAAAAGTTATCTAATTGACTCAGTGGAGCCCACAAGGATGGGAAAGGAGGGGGGGGGTCCTCGGGTCTTGATTTTTTTCTAAATTGATTATAATCCTATGTATATAGTACGTAAAATTTAATTAAGTGTTTGTTATTAATAATTAATTTTATTAATTAATGCTAATTATTCATTCAATTATTTATTTTTTACTTTTTCTTTTTATTTGTTCCCCAAAACTTGACAAAATCAAAAGAATATGTTGGGTGGCGTATTGGAGCATGATACGAGAATAGTGGATTTTCGACCCTGGACCCACCTTGAAAAATTCCTGTGTACGCTACTGAATTGACTATACATTTTTCTCCGAGACATTGATGATGTGGCCCATGTGTGGCACAAGTCAGTGGCGCACAAAGATCTCTCTTATGAGGGGGGGGGGGTGAGAGTACATTTTAAAAAACCACTTAGGTGAAAGTACCAAAGGGTAATTATGGTAAAAATTAAAAATGCGTTGGTCTATGGTGGGTGACCCCCCTTCTGTACGCCACTGGCGAAAGCAGCAAGAAACTGGGGATTAATCAGTTAAAAAGCTCCGAAACACCATCTTGGAATCTGATAGAACGAAGAGCTGCGCCGTTTTGTTTGCATGTACTAATATTCCTTCTCAACGGTTTCAGCAACTTGTAGAATTCATGCCGTTAGCCAAAGATGGTCCTACATAATATTAGTGGAGAATAACAGGGTGTTTTCTAAGTTCTTGACCCCTGAGTATATATCTTCTGGATATAGTACGGTTATTTGTGTCTTTAAGAAATATTGCTTCAATTCTTAGAATGTATGCATTAAGAGTTATATATGATAACATGATTGTGATATTGATGATTTTGTCTTGTTGAGTAAGTATTTTTTTTTCATAAGTTAAATATAAAAATATAAAGAAAATTTCATTTTTTTTAAATAATGATTTTTGATGAAATCTTACAAAGATTATTACAACCCTTTAAAAAAAGAGAGGGAAAAAAATTATCTAATTTTTTGTGTTATGCAAAAAAAAAAAAAAAAACTATGCTTTTAATGGAAAGTATAAAGTTTCTATTAATGTAACACTTTTTTTCAAATCTTTTTTTTTTTTTTTGCTAGATAAATTAAGAAACTGAAACGTGATTAGGAACAGTTATTAACATAGTTATTAGGAAAAATAAATTTCTAAAATAACTGTGCTATAAGCAAGGTTAAATATGTATTTATGCATGCATTAAATATGAATGCTAGATAGTTTATTTAAAAAGATTCAAGGTTTTGAATATTTTATGCGGGCAATTTTAAGCTGTGATATACTCGTACATTTACAATTAGAAATGGGTGCTTATTTATAAAAATCAATATTAGACGAAAATGTGCTTACAAAATATCACATATTATTGAATATTTTTTAAGATTTTGGTATAATTAAAGCTTTATTTTAAAGATTATTCATTGAAATAAATAACAACAACAAAAAAAACCAGAATAAGTAAAAATAAAACTCAATTTAGAATCCAGAAACAAAATATTTTACTTAACTTAGTGGCGCAACCGCCCATGAGGGCCAAGGCTTACTGTGCCCATATCAGTATACGAGACCTTGGGCCCTGAGGTGCATGAACAGATGTTCCGATCAGGTGGTCAGTCTGACGCGAAACCCCTAGTGTTAAGTTCCCAAGAAAGCTTGGTTTTGCATTTATCGACCCACTGAAGGGGTGAAAGGCTGAGTCGACCTTTTCCAGCCCAAGGTTTCAACCTCAGACCTGTGGCGGGGAAGCGCGATGCACTACCACTCAGCCAATAAAATATTGCTTCCAGTAATAATTTTAATAGTCATAGAAATTAATTCACTAGTTTGATCCGTAAATGATCAAAATTCTTCATTTTTTCACAGTGAACTGTGCTGTAAAGAAGCATTGAAGAGCTTGTTGCCTAATGACCTGATGGTCAATGGCTAGGAATTTGATAAATAAATAATTTAACAAAATGCCCAAATAATCTTAAGATTTAAGTAAGGCAAGAATTTGTGTCCCTTTCTTTAATCGTCGACGATACTTAAATTTCTATTTCAATCCATGTAGTTTAATCACGCATTTTCGAAAGTAACATGCGTGATAATACTTATTTTCCACAGTAATCACGCACACCATCACAGAGTTTGTATGTATTTCCAGAGTTAAAAATGCACTTGTAATTTCTTGAATCTTTGGTGAAAGTGCCTTTTTAAGTAGGGTGCATTGAACTATAAAAAGAAACATATTTGAAACCTCTGCTTAAATTTTCTAATTAATCATTCGGCTTGCACATTCTACTATACTCTTCGAATTAATTGGGACAAACTGTTTTTTCTTGTCTGAGTTGGTATGTGATTACCGGTTATGTCCCGAACCACCTCAAACCGGTTATATCTGTTGAGAAGTAATGTGGGGGATCGACTTCGACTACAATTTACTTGTTTGATTGGTTTAGTACATTAGTAGATCAGTTGTGAGCCTTTCAGTGCGGTAGCTGATGGTTATAATTTTGCGTTCCACGTAACACGTGTTACTTTTGCTTCTTCAGGGATGGATATTACTGCGAGGAAGCGTTCTAAAATAATCACTCTTGATGAACACACGTCTATGACTGTGAGAAATATAGCAACGGTAGTTGGTGAGGGCAAATGAAGTGTTTCAAGAATTTTAAGAACATTTCATACTTCTTGATCATTGTCTCCAAAAAGAAAAGAAAAATGTAGACTCAGAGGGAAAATACTCCAAGAACTGACAAAATTTCAATAAGAAATAGCAAAATAAATCAAAGTAAGACAAGCACATACATTCAAAGGGATTTATTGGATTATGGTGTTGAAGTGTGTATCTCAACTGTACATAAAAAGGGTTCTGGAAGTTTGCCGTAAGGCATTAAGATCGATGAAAAAACAATTTCTAACTCAGAAAACGATAAAGAAAAACGCTTAACATAGGCCAAAAATACGGATCCTGGACTGTTAACAACTAGAAGAAGGTGATTTTCAGTGATGAAACGCATTTATTTGTGCCGGGATACAAATCAAGTGTAGTTAGACGAAGGGAAGTTGAGAAACTCTACTGTATCCAACAGACTGTAAAACACCCTTCTAATCAGATGTTTTGGGTTTTTTTTCACAACAAATGGCACAGGAAGCTTAGCTTTTTTTAAAAGCGTGATGAATTATGTTAAATACATAGAAATATTACGCAGTGGGATTCTCCCATCCATAGAAACATTTGATGGGACAATTCAAAATGATTTGGCTTCCTGTCCCAATTCGATAATGGTCAGGACTATGTGAGAAAATAAAATAAAAATGCTTAATTGTAACCTGGTAATTAACCAGACCTAAGTCCTACTAAAAATTTATGACATATACTGAAGAATCGTTTAGCTAAGATGAGTTGCACGACTACAGAACAAATGATAAAAAGTGTTATACAAGTGTGGTTTCACGATGATGAAGTTAAGAACATGTGTGCTGCACTAGTGAAGTCAATGCCAAGACGAGTTGAAGAGGTCATTTCTGCTATAGGAGGACCTACTTCGTACTAATATAGATTTTTTTCTGTCCACTTAAGGTATGTATTGATTAAAAGCTAGGGTTTTATAAAAAAAATCGCTTGTTACCATTTGTCCCAATTAATTTGAACAGTATAGTATAATGACGTAATCTTGAGAGTTTCCAAGGGCTCGAGATACCCTTAAACCCCCAAAAGAAACACTTAAAATATTTAATTTTAAAAACAGACCCGTATTAAAAAAAAATAATGCCATATATGTAATGTATCTTTTCTACATATTGAACTTGTGCAGAACCAAGTTTAATCTCTATATAAACATTGTATTAAGTACGTTCAAATATAAATAAATTATTTAAGTAATGAGATTCAAAGAGTTCTCAACAATTTTATTGCACTTCAATTCCAGAATTCATTTATATTTCTTAATATAAGTTTAGTTTTCTTTCAATTGATTAATAGGAGCAGTTAAAATATGTTAATTAATGAAACAAACTGAAAATAGATGCCACATTAATAAGCCATTAATTAATCAATGAAGGTTGATTATTGCATACAAGTTATAGAGTTTCGTTTACCATATTTTAATGTTATATTAATAGTTATTATTGCTGAATAATTACATTAATTATTGCTAATAAAACTGAATACTCGTTTTGAGCAATTAAATTGCAATAAAATAGTAACTGTGAATCTTAGACTTTAGTAAAAAACTCTGTATTTCAATGTCGACATTTGATTAATTCGCAAAGGAAAAATTTTCAGAAAAATTCTATAGATTCATGCAGACCTAACCCATTCTAACGGGACCTCCTCCGACATGGGACCAGTACAAATCCAGAAGCCATTAATCAAGTCGCCTAAAACGCACCGTTCAAACGTGTCACCCCCAAATCCTCACCGCACAGGTCCATCTAAGTCCTAAATCTCACCCCTGCCAGATTCTCCACGTTTCTAATCCAGTGGGTTAGATATGGATTTGTAAGTAACATACAGAGGGGAATGGAGAGATTACGGCTTATCCCATGATCGGGCAGATGGTTAGGGAGCAATGGAGTTATGTAATGTCCATTAGCAGCTCTGTGCAAAGCTGGAGTGCGTTTTTGGTGAGTTACATAAAACTTGGGAACTATACGCATAGATTGCTGAGTGTTTTAAATGCAATTTGCATGCGGTTTTCAGTTCTGTTAAGGTTAGTATACGTATGGCTTAAGAGTTTAGACGCTTTGGAAAGCAACTTGATTGGGCAATTGGATTAAGTTAGAACCTTAAACTAATCCCCTTAGACTAGATCGATACCCTTAGACTTTAGTTACCTTGAACTTTCGAAGCGTCTGGCACGTGTGTAAAGTGTAGTTCTAGCACATAAAAGTGATTGAATTAATAAATTCTACAGGAATTTTTTAATACAAGGCAGGAACAAATTCATTTTATTTTTATATAAGTTGTAACGCAGGGGTCGGCAACCTATGGCGCGTGGTACAATTCTCAGTGGCACTCTGTGCTACTCTACAAATTTGTTTATTTTTTTGCGGGGTTAGAAGTTGATTAATGGGCCTTCTTAACAAACATTTTCAGAATTTTCTTTGAACATTTAAGGAATTGCTAAAAAATCTGAAAGATAACTCTACAGATAATTACAGCTATTTTGTAAATTTTTGAGCATCATTGCTGGAGAGGCATAATTGTTTGAAGAAAGAAAATTGCATGTTGTCTGCTTTCCGCGTTTGGTTCTGCGAAAATAAATAAAAATTCTTCCCTCATATGAAAAACCTTTCGAATTTTCAAAGAAATCGTTTAACAACTGAATGCTCATAATCGTATTAAATTGAAAATCGCAAATTATACCTCTGATTTTGCTATATGAAAGTGGAGCGGTGCAAACACTAGGATCACATTAAAATTTTTATTTACCTTTTTATTTTACTATAATGAAGGGAAATACTTATATTTTATGCTGACTATTTCTTATATTAATAAATAGGTTTAAAAATGCTTAATATATGTAAAATTTCATTTCTTAAAAATTTTTGTTGAAGAAATAGCTATGTTTTAGGCTGTTTATTTTCATGTCAACAAATATCTTCAAATGATGCAAAATTAATATGTAATAAAACTGTAAATCTATATTATTGAGCTCTATTATCTAAATCTGCATGTATTATCGCGGGAATCGAATTGTTTCAAAAGTATCCTACTGTGTGGTACGCGCAATTATATTGGTAAATTGGTTTGGCAGCTAAAAGGTTGCCGACCCCTGCTGTAACGTATATTTCTTAATACTGATATGAAACAAAAACAAAAGTATCCCAATTGCATTTTAAAAAACATGTCGACGTTAGCGCAATGAGATAATCTCTTTGGTGAGAATTAAAAATATGTTGCCCCCCCCCCCTTGTGTGCATTGCTGTCGTGTCATGAGTTTAAGTTCTAGTACCACTAAAGACCCATCTTCCAATCGCGAAAAAGTAGATATTGCGTTTAATTTTTTTTTTTTTTTTGACGCTTTCTTGGGTCACATTTATCGCGTTACACATAAATTTAAAGATGACCTTATAACTATTATAAACAGAGAATAAAAACAAATCATAAAAAAAATTTTAAAGTCAATTTCTACTTAGGTCAACAAAGAAAATTTTTATTTTAATGACTATTTATTACATAATTACAATTAGTATAAATATGCATATACATATGACAGAATCATTGTATTAAGTGGCAAAATAGAGAGCGATTTCCTTTTCTATATATGGCATTGGACTATTACTTTTGTGTTTTTGCTACAATTTATTCATTCATAAGTCACATTCTCAGAAATTAGGCCATCCCAGATAGAGATCGATCCCACGACCTTTGTATTACAAGTCCAACGCGCTATGCATTGCGCTACAGCAAGGATGTCAAGCTCGAAGGTTAACTTGGGCCAAACAAAAAAAATTTAACTTTTGGTGGGCCGCAAAAAAAAAAAAAAAAAAAAAAATCAATATTCTTTGAAACGTAAGTATATTTCAAATAATGCATTATAATAAATAAAAAAAGAACAAGAAAAATTTAATGTCTACTTCCTGACACTTGACATATTTTCTATGCTACTATATTTCCTATTTCGGAAGAAATTTGAATATTTTATTATATATTATTGTGTGCCGTGATACTGAACGGGCCACGAGTTTGACACCCTTGTGCTACAGGGACACAATAAGCGCTTTTCCTCTTTGTATACACTACAACAGAGGTGGGCATTAAGTCGATCGCGATCAACCGGTGGACCGCCGAAACATTTTGGGGTGATCGCCTTTACTAATACCTAAGATGTGCGTACGAAAAAAACGTACGAGTATTTGTGGATCACCGATGCCAACTAATCTGGAGACAGGGTGGACCGCAACACCTTGAAAAAGTTAGAAGTAGCCCGTACCCAGGAAAAGTCTGCCCACCCTTGCACTACAAGTTTTAAAAAATGTATTTGAACTTGTGAATGGATGAATAAAAAGTATTTTATTAACGATTGAAAATTTGAACAAGATATATAAAAAATATATCTATACAAATAAATAAAATTGAAGTGTCCGTTTGTAATTTCAAATTAGTAGCTTTTTACTTAATGCACTAAAAGTATATACGGTACTCATAACAAAAAACCAATTTTTAAAATTTTTGTCTGTCTGTCTGTCTGTCTGTTTGTTCCGGCTAATCTCGGAAACGGCTGGTGCGATTTTAAAAATTCTTTCACTAATGGAAAGCTACATTAACGGGGAGTAACATAGGCTATATTTTATTTCCGTATTCTTACGGTAACGGAAACTATACGGGTGAACGTGAAACTGAATGCCAAGATGAACGCCAAATTGAACGCCAAGCTGAGCTAATGAAGTCGTTGTTTTGGTTACTGGCGACCGATGCTCTTCATGAGACATAATAGTGTTACGCGCACATGATAATACGCTGACACGTGCCATAATTTTTTTTTATGATAGTTATCTCACTGTTCAGTTAAGTAGAGCATCGGCTGTTTCGGATGCACTTTTAAAAATAATAAATCAAGGCTTCATAAGTAAAAAGCAATGCAAGAAACAAAAAATTGATAAGTTTTACGGTTAGTTTTAATCCTTTCTTTTTTTTTATTTACATTTTTAGTCACATTTAAGCAATAGTTATTATAATCCCAATCTATATCTATACAAATAAATAAAATTGAAGTGTCTGTTTGTAATTTCAAATTAGCAGCTTTTTACTTAATGCACTAAAAGTATATACGGTACTCATAACAAAAAACCAATTTTTAAAATTTTTGTCTGTCTGTCTGTCAGAATATAAACAGATATATTTATAAAACATCATGAAATACCCAGCGAAGCGGGAGGGTAACGGCTAGTATATTTATAAATATATAGGGGAGAGAGTGTGAACTAATAGTAGGAATTGAATAATTCGCGATTTTATGTGAAAACAAAATTAATCACTCTCAGTTCGAGGGTTAATTATTGTATTGAGATTTTGATGTTATTAAAATTATTTCTAAAAATCAGTGGAAAATTAAAATTTTACAGCCTTCTACCTCTTTTTTTTTTTCTTTCTTCTTTGAATATATACTTTATCAGTACTTATAGCTTTAACACAGTTATATTTAAATATATATACTTTGTTTTTTACTTACCGTAATTAAAATTATTGCAACAAAAAGAAAAAAGGAAAAGACAATTCTGGTCTAAATCCGAACTGATTTGTTTTTAGTTTTTTAACTTGAAAACAAAACTAAAAATAAAAATATGTTCGACTTTAAAGATATTTCGCATCCGAAAAACTACATTTTGTGAATGTTGAAACCGAAAACTATGCCTTTCTGTAATTAGTCTTCTTCAAGTATACAGCAGTGCCATCTATTTTACATTTCTGGAAGTAACAAAAATATTCTTTTTCTAATACGTACTTCGTTTTTATTCATAGATCAATTTAAATGAATATTTTGCTGCTAAAATATATAATATAAGTGTATAAAGTAATACAACCGAAGCATGCGTCATAGAAAAATTATCATCAGAATCTCAAATAATAATAATAATCGCGGTTATATGAAATGATTAAAACTAAAAAGGTATAAAATAAAATATTTTATATATTCTTGCTTTATAATTCCTTTTCATGGGGATATCATATTTATGTAGCTATTCGAATGTTTTCAGTTTAAATTTAATAATTACAGCTTATGGATAGCTACAATTCATTTTGATATAATAAGCCAAATAATGATAAAAACTGACATTAAATAAAAATAGCTTTTATTTTTTTCGCTGGAAAACATATTCTAAAGACAAGCTAAACTAAGGCAAAAAATGATTCCCAGTGCATCTAAAATAAATAATAAAGTCAGGCTGGAGCTATCGTACTTTTTATGAATTTAAGAAAAACTGCGACTTACCGATGTTGCCAGATGCGTTACAGGATACTTTGGATGCCTCAAGTTCGCCTCTTTAAGTTTATAAAATCAGAAAACGAATGAAATTAGCCTCCATGGGATTATTATTTTTAACTATCAATAAATTGTATCTGGCTACTTTTTAGATACTTGTATACCAAACTCTAAGTCTTTAGAACTAAGATTGAAGGTTTAAACATTGTTTTCAGGCCAGAGAGAGAGCAAATATCTCTCTCTCTCTATATATATATAAAAGAAGTTTTTCGTGATACTGTAATAAATTTATTTTATGATGATTGTGATACTTTGCATGAACATTCAAAAATAGTTAAACATAACGATGTATTGCATATTAGAACAACATAATACTTGTAAATTATAATTTTACAATTTAAGCAGTTGTATAATTTGTGCTATGGGTGTTGGTTCACCGTCAGGCAGATAGGAGGTAACCCCTCCCCCCGGTTGGATTAAAGTAAAATTGATATAAAAAGAGACCATTTCTTTTTTCAATGCATCCGATGCATTACGGTAATTTATACGTATATAATCAGGAATTCAAATAAATTAAAAGTAAAAAAAACTTTTTTAAGAACAAGCTTTTATTTAAACGCGCTAAAAAGAATAAAATAAACTTTTCCTTTAAAACTTTTTTTACTATCAACTCATAATGTCATTGCACAATTTATATGATATAAAAGATTGTCGCAATATTTAAGTACTCATATTTACTTAGTTTGAATTTTTAAAAACTAAAATCAATCAGGTCAAGTTATTTATTTTACTTGTTTTACACAGGTAAATCTCGCGACAAGCTTTTATATCATATAAATTGTGTAATGACGTTATAATTGATAGTAAAAAAGTTTAAAGGAAAAGTTTATTTTATTCTTTTTAGCGCTTTAAATAAAAGCTTGTTCTTAAAAAAGTTTTTTTTACTTTTAATTTATTTTTTTACTTTTTAGTTATCGCTGGACAGGTTTCTCAGCCTGTTCAACTCATTGAACGCTGGTTCGCCATCCCTGGTTTAGCTGAATTAATTCTCGCAAAAGGGTATTAGACTAAAAACACAATTTTTTTAAATCCGTAATTTTTAAGCAATTTTTTCAATTTTCGTGCAGATTTTGGGTAACATTATTCTACACACGAAAAAAAAAAGGTTTAGTGAGATTATCTGCATAAATGACAAAGTTATTAAATGTTTAATTAAAATTTTGACTATTTTTGAAAAACTTAAAGAATATATTATTTATTTGAAATATTTTGAAGATAAGGGATATATTTCTCTAACATATTAGAAGAAAATTTTAGTTGTTTATTAAAAAACTTCAAAAGGCATTTAAATATTTGTATTAATCAATAAAATGCTTAAGATTCAAAACGCATGTTGTAATCAAAAAAGAATGTTTTATCAAATAATGATAATTTTTTGCTGGACATTGAATATCTTCTAAGTAAGAATCTATTTTTTTAATTGGCTCAGGTCATCTTTAGAAACTTGATTTTGAAGAAATAATTAACCATCGCATTTTTATACAGTCAGATCTCCATGTAACGAACTTCTATTTTAGGAATTTCTCTATTTTAAGAACTTTTTCCTGGAACCAAGCACATATTGCTCTTTTCATCGTAAAACAACTCCAAATAGCGAAGTGCATTTCCTATTTAACGAAATGTTTCTTCTGAGATTCGATTTTTTTATCTCCTTATTCTAAAAATATTTCAGGTCATTTTGCAAATTATTCTCTTTTGGCACATTTTATGAATATAAATAACCTTGAGCTGGTTTTACAATGTGCCTAACTCATGTAGAAAAACAAAATTGCCGTAATTTTTCAAAAAAAAAAAAAAAACTCAAATAAAATTAACAGATTCTATTTGTAATTAAATTTAAGGACACATGTCGTAGTGTGTGTTTAGATTACTGGTGATAAAAGGAGGTATATTTAAATTACTTGTAGGCTTAAAATTAGAAAATTTCTTTAAAAAATTCCTTCATTTTATTATAAAATTATTTTTTTAATCGAAAATATATTGCATTTCTAGATAATATTTTCTCTTATTGTTTTCCTAGCGGATTCCTTTTTGATGGGTAAGATACATAAAAAAATGATCTTTCCGATTCTGTAATTATTTTTTGTCTGAGTTTCATAGATAAAAGTTAGATAAATTTTTTAAAGAATTTCTTCAATACTCCATCTCAGTTTGACTTGGCAGCGTTGCGAAAGGTATACAATGTACCAATCTAAATTGGAAAATGGCTCGACTTTTTTGTTTTGAATTTAAATCCAAGAAAATAGATAGAAATTTGTAAAAAAATTGCATACGTTGTAGAAATTAGATTATTTTTACGTTGTAGAAATGTAATTATTTTTTAGACAAAGTTAGTTAATACAGTCAATAGTGCAACGTTATGAAATTCCAGTTTGGCTGAAAACCGATTTTCGACGCCAACTTTTGTCATTGTTGTAACAATAAAATTATTACAACAATGCAGATATATCCAAGTTGGCGCCCAAAACTAGTTTAACGTTTTTAATTAATATCTTTTTAATTAATTGCAATATCGGAATATAAATGGTCAAAACATACATTGTCATCCAAACTAAACGTGTATACAAAATTTCAGCTCAATGGGAGGAAGATATCAGCTTCAAAATTGAGTTGCAAGATTCCACCCGAACAAATTACATACATACATACATACATTGTAAGTTAAATAAAAGCTTTTAATAAAAAAACATACATTAAAAACTTAATATAAAAAACAAGCATTTCATTTAAATTTTTAAAAAATTTAGACACACATGCTGTGAATTTGTTTTCCCTAAAAAGCTATATTTAGTTTTAAATATTTATTTAATATACATAAAACATTTTATGTTTCTGATCAATTATATGAATATATCGTAAGTTATTTACGAGGGATGATATCTTACAAGTCGCATTGGAGCTGTGCAGGTGACCTCGGTAGCCAAATAGTCATGGTCACTCGTGACTGGCGATGTCTAGTCGTGGCACTGAAGACAGCCGTGTAGAGGGGCAGATACAGGACCTTTGGCGTGGTGTGGTTATAATAATCACAGATATAATAAAATCAAATTGTGTATTTACTATCAAACAATTCAAAATACAGAAGAAATAAAACACTTTCATACGAATTTTATTTTTTAATTTTAAATTTTAAAGATTTTACACCATTTTTTATTTTACAACTGTGGAACACAAAATGGCCATGGTAGCCAAGTGGTCAAGGTGGTCATGGCACACCCCGTGGCTGGTGTGTCATGAGTTCGAGCCCAGCACAACTGAAGACCCGCCGTGTAGGGGAGCAATGCACGTTAAATCTGTCGAGAACTCAAACGCGCCCTCCCATTCGTGTGGTGTGGTAGTTAGGAGAGGGGGGTGCCAGATCAGGTGTCGTCCTCGTGACTCGACCTTGGTTCAAAATTACGAGGTTCGTCGCCAAAAGCCCTCGTGTATCTGAACACAGTGCGACGTTAATATATTCTCTCACTCTGCGGAACACAAAAACTCCTTAATGTTTGCCTTTTGTAAGTACTCTCTGTATTCTCTGCATGATATGAAGAATTTTTCATATATCTTAAGAAAATTTTTATGTTAATACTTTCTCAAACGGTTGAGAATAATCTAAATTATCAGCAAATAGTTCTGAATTCGTATCCAAATTTAATTCATTCTTTCGCAAAAAAAGTGTTTTTGTTGTTTGTGTTATCCGCAATTTCAAAAATCACCGGTCTGAAAGCAAAAGCTGTGCATGTAGTAGAACACAATTTTAATGATCTAAATTCTTGCCTTCATCAAATTAAAAAAAAATTCCCGTTTTAATCACAAAGAAAATACCAAATGAGTATTTCAGTACCATAGCCAAACTGCATCACTGTTTTCAAAACGCTAGCACTAAATAATATCACCATAAAAATTAAAAAATACGCGCAAATCTAACAAAGAAAAAATAATCAATATCCGTACAAAGTACGGGCAAAGGGGTTAAAAAGGTTATAAGTTAAAACAACGACAGTTTTACTAAATTCATAACGGTACAAGCAAATACTCTCATGTTCTCCAAAAACTAAAATTTGTACGAAATCAGAAAATTCCATTTATATTTTGTATTCAAAAAGATTTTTTCTTGCAACTGTTAAATGAACCCCCCCCCCTCTTAATCTCCCTTAGCTGTATTATTTTGTTACACTGAAGATGGATTAGGACACGTTTAAACATTTAAAAGTAATAATATTTTGACAAGAAAATTCGGTAAAAAATCGTCAGAAAAATAATTTTAAAGAACTGTTTTGAAATACAGTGAAATCTATTTCAAATGAAGAATATAGGAAGAGATTGAGAATAACCAAGATCAATAAATAATGATTATCAATATAATACAAAAAAATGAACTAGTTTGATATCACGGGGCAGGGCGCCAAACGCTGTTTGGCGTGATAAGGAATCACGCCAAGCAGCGCATGCCGTTGGAATGAAATTCAAGATGGCGGCCTAGCGGTAAGACTCGTCAGGAAAATAATCTTAAAGAACTGTTTTTTGAAAAACATTAAAATCGGTTTCAAATGAAGAATTTAGGAATAGATTGAGACTAAACCAAGATCAATAAATAATTAATATCAATATTATATAAAAAAACCATATTTACTAATAGTATTATTATGCAGTATACATTAATCTTGTAATATAATGTGTTATAGAAATTATTATATATATAATATTCATATAATATACTAAATAGTAATAATTATTAGATATTCATACGGTATTACTTTTTATTTTATATAATAATAATCACGTAATATAGTTTAATAGATTTTATAAAAAAGAATAATCATCCTATTGTAATATAAATAAGAATCGTACAGATATAAGAATACTCATTTAACATAATTATAAAAAACAACAAAATAATAATTGTAAATAAACATAATACTTAGAAATAAATAAAATAATAAAAATAAGTAACACATATGTAATAATAATTATAAAATAACAATTATTACAAATAACGTATATTATATGATTATTACACATTCTAATAATTTTTTTATATTATTAATTAAATAATTAAATAATACATATTAAAATTGATAATGAATAGCAACTAAAAAGTACTAAAAGCTTGCTATGTTCCAAACACTGCAAATTTCTTCAACGAATTTCATCGAACAAGAAACGAAAAAAAACATTTTTAAAAAGTAAAATAAATTGAAAATAAACGATTTATAGGAATAATTAATAATATAACACTCATTCTTTTAAAAAAAAAATATCCTAGTTCTCACCAATGATATTAGAAATATCCATATTCGAAAATAGCATTAAATAAAACAGAAGACTGAAATATAATTTGAATCCGGATTGCAATGAAAATGGTTAAATTGCAAAAGAAATAGAAATAAAATCGTCTGAAATTAATAGGATTACCGCGGGAACAAAACCAATAAAAATTATTTCTAATATACGTTATCTCCATGGCAACCACATCGCCAGACGATAAAAATATCAAGGTAACCATATTGTAATGTTATCGCCCATCTTGGCGAACATAAACAACAACTTGGCGCGATGCCCCGTGATATCAAACAAGCAGGAAAATAATTATTGTAAATAAAGAACATTATATGATTATTACATATAATAATAAATGTATTTTTATATTATATTATTAATAAATAATCACATATTATTAAAATTAATAATGAATATAAATTAAAAAATGTCTAAAATTTGCAATATTCCAAAAACTGCAATGAATTTCGTCGAACAAGGAAGGTTTAAAAAAAAAGCATTTTTAAAAAGTAAAATAAAGTGAAAATGGGCGATGTATAGCAATAATTAAAAGCACAGAAGTCGTTTTTTTTAAAAAAATATCCTGTATTGTACTTACCCATGATATTAGAAATATCCATATTCGAAAATAGCACAAAATACAACAGAAGACTGAAGCAGATGGCTTTAAGAACAAATGCAACTTAAAATGGTTACATTTTTAAAGAAATCGAATTATAATCGTCTGAAATTAATAGGGTTACCACTGAAAAAAAACGAATACAAATTAATTTTTTACTCCCAGGGCAGCCAATCAGAGAGGTATCTCACTCTATGTCACAGCCAATAACCATGCTTCCACTTCAACTGCATTGCTCTCAGCATACTCAAGTTACTTTTTCCCCGCCGAAACCTCAGGAGTGCGTCTGCTGTCACCGCCCCTCTGCCTAGTCCTGCCAACCAATCAGGTACCAGCCTTACAACCAGAATGACTTTCGATCTTCCATGCAGGCCTAACAACATCTAAGGTCACTAACAATTCAGATAGGGGATGGAGGATCTATTCAAATCCATATCCCTGTGACGTGAATGAAAACAACAACTTTAATGTACGTTATTCCCGGGGCAACCACATTGTCAGATGATAACAATATCATGGTAACCATATTGTAATGTTATCACCCATCTCGGCGAACATAAACAACTTGGAAAATAGACTCATGATATTAAACTAGCACCAAAAAAAATTATAACAGTTAAAAAAATTAAAAATTTCAAGCTGCAAAAAAGAATTATCAGAATGGAAAAAGATTGATAGTGGAATGTTATGAAAGTTTATGAATCCGATTCCATTAATGTATTGTTAATATATTCAAGGAATTCTATATATTGAAAATAACTCTAATAATTTTCAATATATCCAAAAATTCTGAGTTTCGTTGATGAATTTCGTCGTACAAGGAACATTTTAAAAATGTATTAATTAAAAATAAAATTGAAGTAAAATAAAGTGGAAAATAGCAATTCGCTTCCAGAGGAAAAATAATTATTTTTGATAGATTAATTATTGTGACCGGCAAATTTGAAACCCGTAAGATCCGCAATAAAACATACGACAATCAAATTTCTAAGCCTTTTTGTAAACTAGATGCATTTTTCTGCCACTCTTATCACATTTCATAAAGTCTGAAATAAGCAAAATCTTAATCAATAAAAAAAAATTTTTTAAAAAAAGAGTTATTTGGCAACAAAGTGGGCAGAAAGTGCGAATTCGGTAATCCTTTTCGACCATAAAAATTAAAAACTTAGCTTAATATTCTTTTTAAAAATTTCCTTATACTCACTGATAATGTTCGAAATATCCATTTTCGAATAAACGACAAAAGACGAAAGCTGCTATCCAGGCAACGCAAAGTTTGGAAATGTACAAGTTAGCGAAAAAAACGAATTAAAATCGTTTGAAATTAATATCGATAAAGCCATAAATATAAACCAATATTAATTTAATAATATAAATACTATAATAATAGTTATAAATAGTAAAAAAATATACATAACAATAACTAATATGTAACAAATAATAAAAAATAAATTAATTACAAAAAAGAACAAGTTTACAAGAAAGAAATTAAATAATAATTACAATCAATATAAAAGAATAGATTTTAATGAATAAAATAATGATGGCAACCACAGTTCCAAAGTTAAAAATCAAAGTAACCACATTAAAATGTTATCGTTCAAATAGGCGAATGTCAACAACAACTGAGCGCGTAGCGTACTGATATCTGATTTCCGATGACAATTTTTTTTAAAAAAATGCAACAAATATCCATCAGGATACGTTATAAGCAAACTTTAATTTTCTACGTTTATCGCAATACGCAAATAAACGTGAGATACTCTTAGAAATGGAATTTTTATAAATATTTCTTGTTTATTAGAATACTCAACATTCAGTTATAGAATCTTACATCTTATTCTTTAAATCAAACACAAATTTAAAAATCATCAAAATTATGATGCATAATATTTCGAATTTCCTTTTGTTACTAGTTTATTCCTTTAATGAGTTAATTTATAAACAAAAAATAAATCAATTCATTAAAAAGAATTTACTCTAAAGAATAACAATGACGCCAAAACTGCAATGGGAGCATATATTTTCGATGTAATAGTATAAAAATCTTAAAGACAACTAATGTAAAAAAAATAATATCAATACTTTTCTCACAAACAACATTCCAACCTAACCAAGAATAATTTAAAATCTTTTCGAAATTTTTTTTCGAATCTGGCGCGATTCTGAAATATCGTCTTATCGGATTATCGACATATAAGCAGTGATTGCTCCTAATTAGTCATTCAATTGTATTAACAGATTATAACTACAATGAGGAGGAGGGAAAACGTCTGTGTTTTTAGCATATTTTTTCGAGTTCCTGCCTTCTGTTAGACAAAATAACACCACTACCGAGGACCGATTATATTGTGAAATTAATCAAAGACGCTATAAACCACACTCGAGTTTGAAAATGTGAGGATTCTCTTTCTGATATGACTCTTTCGATCCGCGCAGTTATATGAGATATTACACAATTAATCCTAATTTATTCGGAGTATATTCTGTTTTTATTCAAATCCTAATTAAAATTAAATACCGTAAGAAATCAATGAAATCATTAAGATATTTTGAATTGCTAGATAATTGAAGAATTAGAGAAATTGTAAGAATCTATATATATATTATATATAATTGTCAGTGATTTTAAACTTTTGTGAATATTACAAATAAATTCAGTAATATGTAACTGAAAAAAAATTCTATAGAATATGTTAATAATTACTTAAATTAATCCATGTTTGGTATATTTTAAAGAAAATTGAATAATTGAATCATTTTTCACTTTTAAAAAATTATTAAAATTTTCGGTACTTTTCCGTTTTGCTGGCGCAAATCTCGCGAAGTTGGTGTTATTGGCGATAACACAAAATACATTCATAAAAAATATTAATAAATATTAGTTTTCATTGATTTTTCATCCATTTTTGATATATTATGAAAAAGAAGTTGGCACTTACGTATTATCGCAACTATGCCAACTTTCAAGATAATTCGCTAAGTTGGCAACCCCGATTTGTATGTGTCTGTGGCGGTTGTGGAGTACTGCCGTCGCTAGATGACATTGGTAGCGAAGAGGAACCAACAGAGCGCCGAGGGAAGAAGTGAAGAGAGACTGAGGCGCGTGAAGTAAAGTAAGCGATTAAAAAGATTATCTGGCAGTTCGTCATTAATTTTCATCGAGAGAGGTGCAAATGGTAAACATCTCCGCTATCCAGACTGCTAGCACGAGCAGGCGATAATGCAATCAATTTAAAATAATAGGGGTCCGGTCATTCTTTTTGGCTCCCTTTAAATAGTTGTTTAACACTGCTTGTGTTCTAGCAGCGTGGGGTATGAAACGCCTATAGAAATTGCAGATTGCCAAGAAACGTCGAAGCTCCTTCACGGTCTCGGGTTTGGGAAAATTTGTGATTGCCATGACCTTCTCTGGTAATGGGGAAATGCCTTCTGCAGTCACTAAGTGCCCCAGAAATTTAACTGAAGTTTCGCCGAGCACACACTTAGAGGCATTTAGCACCACGCCGTATTCCTCGAAACGTTGGAATACTTGTCTGAGATGGCTTAAGTGCTGATCTTCATCCTCAGTTGCGACTAGCACATCATAAAAATATGGCTCACAAAAGTCCATCCCTCTCAAAACCTGATGGATGAATCTTTGGAAAGTGGCAACAGCGTTCGAAAGTCCGAAAGGCATATAAATAAACTCGAACAAACCAAAGGGCGTTGTCACAGCAGTTTTTGGAATGTCCTCTTCCCGCACCGGAATCTGGTGATATGAATTTGCCAAATCTAGAGTTGAAAAATTCTTTTTTTTGTCTAGAACCTGTAAACAGTCCTGAATGTGAGGCACCGGATACCGATCAGAAATTGTTGCCTCGTTGAGTTTTCTAAAATCTCCACAAGGACGCCATTCTCCATTACTTTTAGGAACCAAGTGCAGTGGAGATGCCCAACAGCTGCTTGAGGGTCTACAAATTCCGGTGTCCACAAGAAACTGAAATTCCTGCTTTGCTGCCTTTAGCTTGTCCGGGTGTAGTCGTCGTGGCTTGGAGAAAACCGGAGGTCCTCTTGTTACTATTGTGTGCTTCACCTCGTGCCTAAGCTTCCTATGGGTTGAAACAGCTTCAACAAGAGATGGGAACTCAGCGAGCAACCGATGAAATTTGGTGTTGCCATTGACTGCCTTGGTTCCAGAATTATTCCCTTGCTGTACCATTCCCTGCGTGTGCAACTTTGTCAACGAGTCCACCAGGCAACCATGACGAATGTCAACAAGCAACCCATAGTGGCGTAGGAAATCTGCCCCTATTATTGGTTGCGAGACTCCGGCAATAATGAATAGCCATTTAAACATCCTGCGAAGTCCAAGATCAAGGGTTACAAGTTTCTGACCGAAGGTCGAGATGACGGTCCCATTTGCTGCGAAAAGTTGGAGAGAAGCAGGTGGAAGATGCTTTGATACCGTGGTCAGAGGGATTACCAAGACGTCAGCCCCAGTATCAATCAGATATTTTGACCGGGAAGTCCTATCCGAGAGATATAACCGGTTAATCACCATCGTGCCGCCACTCGATGGGTCGAGTGACGGCCGCTCTAGTTTTCCGTCTGGAAGGAACATGGCTTTCTGCACTTTGTAGAACGTTCATTGAAACGCCTGTGGTACCAATAATGCTTATGAGCTCCCGATTCCCTGCTGGGTGATCGGCAATGGAAACGTCCTGCTGGTCCACATGAGCTTGATCGTTCTCGGGTCTCCAAGCGAGACAGGCATGACGAAACCTCCGTCAGCATGGTTTTCATGTCTTGGTTCTCGGCGTCGATCACGTGAATCGAAGAAATAGAGGCTGCAACTGTCATGACTCCATCCGCCATTTCAGCCAGTTTGTCGAGTTGGTCATTTGAAATGGCCAAAATCTGTTGCACGTCAGTCGGCACAACCGCTGTATAAATAGAGACTTAAGCACTTCCTCAGATATTCTACTACCCGCCTTGCTCCTCATCTCCAACAACAGACGAGAAGGCTTACGATCACCGAGCTGCATTCCTGAAATCAGGCCACGTAAGCGCTGTTCTTCTGTTTCAGCATATTGCGAACAGAGTCCTGTTTAGAGAGCGGTGTACGGCTTTAATACTGGCGGGTTTAAAATTATATCTCCAACTATTCCCAACTCTTCTGGCTGTAACGCAGATACCACATGGTGAAATTTAGTGATCTCCGTTGTGATTCCTGCTAAAACAAACTGGCTCTCCATTTGGCTGAACCAGATCTCGGGATTCGCCCGCCAAAACGGCGGTACTTTTACTGAAATACGTGCAATGTTGGCGGCAGGAGAGCTCTCTTCCTCAGACATGATGAGCAGAAATAACATACAAATATTGATCGTAAAGTATAAAACTAGCACCACAATAGTTCGTTTACTTTAAAAAAAATCCTTAACGCCAAGTCAGTAGATTGATGGAAATCACTTACTACGTTGCATATTCAAAATCCAGGGTCACCACTTTAGGAGTGTAGGTAGTAAGGAAATAATTCCTAGTTCAGCAACTTCTATTTATTTACCATTTAAAAAATGGAATACATTTCAAAGTAGTTATTAAAATTACACCTCCTAAATGTCGTACGCGCTGTTTGAAAAACATGTGCTTCGTTTAATAATGTCGCAATGTCGTTCGTTTTCATATAATGTCGCAAACGCGGGTTGTTTTGTAAATGTGATAGTAAAAGGTTCCTAGGGGGAATATTCCTTTTTGGCGTCAGTTGCATGATTTTTGTCAGTGGTGAAATGGAAAAGTACCAAATTTCCAATTTATTTGATTAAGCAATCTTTGATAATCATTTGTAAAGATGATTGCAGTGAATTTTTCCGATGATATTTTTAGAGGATAATTGGCAAAATGATACTTAAAAAACAAATCCAAGACAATAAATATCTGTTAAATCATAAATCATCTGAAATTTTTTAAAATATTACACGTTATTTAAGTGTTTGTCAGTCAAATTAGAAATTATAGCTATAAGTACACCTTACTCATCAGTGCAAATCGTAGCAAGTATTAAGAATTAAGTTGTGAAAAGAAATTTATAAAATAAGAATTTTTTTTTTTTTTTTTTTTTTTTTTTTTTTTTTTTTTTTTTTTTTTTTTTTTTTTTTTTTTTTTTTTTTTTTTTTTTTTTTTTTTTTTTTTTTTTTTTTTTTTTTTTTTTTTTTTTTTTTTTTTTTTTTTTTTTTTTTTTTTTTTTTTTTTTTTTTTTTTTTTTTTTTTTTTTTTTTTTTTTTTTTTTTTTTTTTTTTTTTTTTTTTTTTTTTTTTTTTACAGAAAAAAAAAAAAAAAAAAAAAAAAAAAAAAAAAAAAAAAAAAAAAAAAAAAAAAAAAAAAAAAAAAAAAAAAAAAAAAAAAAAAAAAAAAAAAAAAAAAAAAAAAAAAAAAAAAAAAAAAAAAAAAAAAAAAAAAAAAAAAAAAAAAAAAAAAAAAAAAATAAAAAAATTTTACACATGAAAAATTAGGACATGTTATTTTTTTTGTATTTTTTTTTTTTTTTTTTTTTTTTTTTTTTTTTTTTTTTTTTTTTTTTTTTTTTTTTTTTTTTTTTTTTTTTTTTTTTTTTTTTTTTTTTTTTTTTTTGTTGGTTTTTTGTATTTCTCAACTAAAAGTCCCCTCAGGGGGGCTCACCTCTCTTTAGTCTACTTTTTGTGTTACAGTGTTAGTTTTTTTTTTTTTTTTTTTTTTTTTTTTTTTTTTTTTTCTGTATGCCACTATGATCTTTCCCGATTTTGCCACTTATTGTTGTCTTTTTCCTTTTCCCACGGGAGTTTTACTGTCTTTGGTAAAACACTTGAAAAAAAAAAAAAAAAAAAAAAAAAAAAAAAAAAAAAAAAAAAAAAAAAAAAAAAAAAACAAAAAATGAGGACTTCCAGCGAAACCCGGGGGTACTTCTTTAGGTGAGTACGGTGTCACAGTCCGGGTGCCCTAGTGATCTTTTCTTTTCCCACGGGGTTTACGTCTTGGTAAACACGGGTTCACGAACCCGGGGTACCCTAGCGATCCTTCTCTATTTTCGACCCTCTTTCTTGTCATTCAATTCATTCTTTCTTTCTCTTCCCGTCTAGACCACAGATATTAAAACAAATGTTTGGCGCAGTATAGCCGAAATCGGCTCTTGCGCCAATAAACCCCAAAATCAAATCAAATCAAGTAAAAAGACGCGAATCACGATATTCAGTTTCTCTTATAATTCTATATACTTTTAAATTCCATGAGTAATTTTACATTACATATTTTGCTTTATTTATTCCGGACAAAGAAAGAAAAACTTTACTATAGAATTCTTGGAAAACTTGTTAGACCAACAGTTTAGCAGAGGCAAATATTTCAATTTGTAATAAATTTTCTTACTTGTAGTAGTCTGACAACTGAAGTTTTTTCACAGATTGCCTCAATAAATATAGTTAGTTTTTAATGATTAATTCTTTGAAAAATAATCAATGAGCAAAAAATTACCATTCCTTATAGATATGTAACACAATTCAATTAATTACATAAGTATGGATTTCTTTTATTTTTGAAAAAGCATTTTATTTTTATCCTGAAAAATTAACTTTTTATACTATAATATATTTTCATGAGTCGTATTAAATATGTCTCGTAATTATTCATTTTTAAATTCAGAAATGAAATACTCTAGGCGTTTTTAAAAGTAATATCTCTTAAAATGATTGAGGAGAAATAAGGAAAGAAAAAAAATTACTTATAAAATTTCTGAGCTGGAGAAACATAAACGGATCTAGTTCAGTTCAGGTTTTGAGTGATATAGAGCTACAAAGGCTATTATCCCCTGAAAAAACTAAAGGATTAATAAATTAATAGATGTCAAAATATTTCATTTTCTGGATAAAAAATCTGAATGATAATCTATTTGACAAAGCTTTCTCCAATAGTTCTTTGAAAGTAATGTTATAATGTGGATCAATTTTGAGAAAGTGCTTTGATTTCTAGGATGAATATATCTATTGCAGTTTAACAAGATGTGGTCCAAATCGTTTAAGCAATTACAGATTCTGCAGTTTGCGTTGTCTGATAAATTAAATTTACGTAGGAGTCCAGGAGTGATGATCATTTTACTGAAAATTCGAGTGCATAGGATTTCTTCTCTTCTATTGCTTGTCCATTTAGAAATAGAGCCTATGTTTGGAATATTGCCCAAGTTTTCTAAATATTTGCTTGAACAGAAGTTATCATTTGCTTTTTCAAAGCTCTCTTGGTATATTTTTTTCTGATGTCTTCTGAGGCGATCCAGTCGATGTGAACATTACTCTGTGACAGATCTTGCGAGATTATCCGCCTGTTCATTCCACAATATATTTGAATGTACCGGAGTCCAAAGTAGAATTATCTGGTCATTATAATGCGATAAAATGTATATCTTGCTAGCTAATTTATGGATGACACTATGAGATTTGATCGAATAATTTTGAAGAGCAGAGAGGACAGAGAGACTATGAGATAAGATTAGTAGATTTTTGTTTGTAACTGACAGATCATCTAAAGCTTGGCAGATAGCCAGAGCTTCAGCTGTGAAAATAGAATTATTGGGATTGATACTGTAGGCAAAAGAGAACTTTTCCGTAATACCTGAAATTGATGTAATTTGTTTAGTTTTAGAGGCGTCGGTAGCTATTATATAGAAGCCTTGGAAATCACGATCTATTGTTTCTTCAAATAAGCCCCTTAAAATCTGTATTGGTAGAGTTTTATCCTGAAATTTGTAGTTATCGACATATATTTTGCATGGGAGAATTGAGAAAGATGTTATTCTGGGGATTGAGATAATTTGACCACTAATAGCATTCAAGGGATTTAATATATTTATAATATTATTTTTATCTTCCATAATATTTAGATTCATAGAGTCGGGGTTATTGCAATATAATGGAGAAAAGGTTTGGTTTGAAATTTGAGAAAAGATGTAGTTGTTTGTTAGTCTTCGTATTTTGACGGATAGAAGAAGAAAACACTGCAAATACTATTGTTTACTATTTTGATCAGATCTGCAGCTCTTGGACCATGATGCTTGTAGGCCATAGCCTTAAGGCTATTAATTTTTTTCAATGCTTTGCTATTTAAATTGATTTCTTAAAGAAACATTCTGACTCCGTTTGGAAAAGTGAACACCTAAATATTTGATTGAGGATTGCCAAGGTAGTGGATGCTCTTCCAATAAAATATTAGGAAACGTATTAATTCTTTTATTGGATAATTCAGCAATTGTACTTTTATCTGGACTAAGAGATAGCTTCTAATATTTGCACCATTGAGAAATTCTTTCCAGCGTATTTTGCAATTTTTTGTGAATGTACTCAAGAGAATGATGAGAGCAGTAAATAAATGCGTCGTCGGCGTATATTAAACATTCGGTGTCGTGTTCCAAAGTTTCAAAAAAATCATGCATGTAGATAGTATATAAAAGGGGAGAGAGGACACTACCCTGGGGAAGACCTTGGGAGGATATGCTTTTGGAGGAAAGAAATCCCCTCCATTTGATTTGGAAAAACCGTTGTGTGAGAAACTTGTGGATCCAAATAGCTGTTTTTCCTGTTATACTAATTTGCAGACATTTATAGAGAAGACCGTCGATATAAACTGAATCGTATGCGCTCTTTATATCTAAACTTATTCCTACAAAATATTTCTTTTGGGATTTTGCATCCGCTATTGCTTTTTGAATAATATATGTAGCACTTCTGCTATCTTTAAAAGGGACGAAACCGTAATGTTGAGGATGAAGTTTTCTTTCTGCAGTTAAAAAGTAGCTTAATCTATTGGTTAGGACTCTTTCAAAGGTTTTTGAAAAGATGGAAGTCAGTGCTATTGGTCTATAAGATGAAATTTGAGATTTGTCTTTGCATTGTTTAGGAATCGGGAGGATGACCGCGTGCTTCCAAGAGTTTGGAACTATTGCATTATCAAATAGATTTTGAAAATATCTTAAAATTACCTCACAGCCACTGTGATCAAGCTTTTTAAGGAAGGATTCAGCGATATGATCAGCTCCAGGAGTAGAATTTTTAGAGAGTTTTATTGCTCTGAATTTCAGAAATATGAAAAGGTTTGTTAAGAATGTTATCCGCTTTGTGGAAAAAGTCCAGAGGAATTGGTTCATGATGAGCGTTTTTAGATGCAAAAAAATCCGCAAAAATATTTGCTTGAATTTGAGGATGAGTAATGACTATTATTTATTTGAAGGATATTATGCTTATCTTCTATATTATTAGAGGTGGAGAGCTTCTTAAGAATATTAAAAAATATCTTTGGATTAGAAACGTTGTTACAAATATTATCCCATTATAATCTTTTGGCACTTTTAATATGAAATCTGAGTTTACTAGCATATTGCTTGTATTTGATCCATAATTGAGGATAAATGCTTCGTATAGCTTTTTTCCTGAACTTTTTTTTAATTTATAAAAATTATGGCAAGTACCATTCCACCAAGGAGGGAAAGATTTGTTAGAAATTTTTATTTCTTTACTATTACTATGTATAATTTCGAAATTTTGTCAGTAAGATTATCTATATTTTCTTCTGGATTGCTTAGTATAATCTCCACTTCTTCTTTCACAATCTGCCAGTTAGTTTTTGTTACAAATCTTTTACTCGGCTTTCGTAGAGAAAATTCTGTTATTACTGGACTATGATCACTATAAAAAAACCCAGCTGAAACATAACAATTAGTATATCCAGAGAGGTTTGAGGAGCAAATTGTAAGATCGATTAAAGAGGATTTGCCCGCTGAATTTCTATAAGTAGGAACTGTTGTATTAAGAAGTATTGAATTTGATTCAGTCAACCAATCAACGAAAATATTACTGTATTTGGAACTGTGATCGGATCCCCACATCGGATGATGCAGGTTAAAATCGCCAAAAATGAAGAAAGGCTCTGTTAAGGATTCGAGAAAGGATTTGATTATAGTAATAATAAGTCCACGTGGTGCATAGATGTTTATAACATAAAAGGAAATGTCTTTAATATTTATTTTAACTACAAGTGATTCCAAGTCTTCTATTTGTGCTGACTGAATAGGAATTTGTTAGGCGGAGACATTCAGAGGAACGGCTATTATTAAACCACCTCCAGGTCTATTTTGTCTGTCATTTCTGACTATCTTTTTCCCTGGAATATTAAAATTGTCTTCATTTGATAAAAAGGTTTCTTGGAAAATTAAAATATCTGCTTGCGAAAAGGGAGGGATGTTTAACCAAATGGTTTTATTTTTTAGGCTTCTACAGTTCCATTGTAAAAAATGCATGAATTTCGAAAAGGGAAAAAGGAATATTTCACCGAAATATCAAAAAGATTCCTCCCCTTTGAGGAACAAATAAAGAAATAATTTATTAAAGTACTGGAGTGAAACATGTGTACAGAAAATTAGAACGTATATACTATAGAGAATTTTTTTTATCCGATTTCAGTGTTGAGTATTCCACTTTTGCCAGAACCGCCTGAAACTGGACCCGAGGGGGGATTTAATGTGACTGAAGCTCTTTTCTTTTTTCCAGGGGAAGAGCAATGCGTCGTCGCATCTATTATGCTACATACATGAGAAAATACAGTTTCCATTGATTTTTTTAAAGTTTCCATCAGGAATGCCGTTTGTTTTTCTAATAATGTTTGGAAAGCAGTCATATTTTATCAATTTCATATCTATGATTTCCTGAATGTTAACATTTTCTTGTGTTTTTTTTTTAAGAACTGTCGCAAAATTTTCGGAAGTAGATTCACGAAAACGTCGTCGTGCCTCACTTAGTGTTATATGGTGCCTACACTTCAATTCTATAATTTGTTTTTCTTTAATGAACAATGGACAAAGAGAAGAATTTGCCGGATGATTGCCCTTACAGTTAGTGCAGCTCGCATTTTACTGTGCACGTTCCTTGATGGGAAGAACCACAATTACAACATATAGCTGGACTCTGACAAAAACGAGATGGATGCAAAAAACTGAAACAGTTAGTACATTGCCTAGGTCTGTCAATAAATAATTGAATTTTATG
>BMAO01008694.1:0-21438 GCA_019973975.1 Trichonephila clavata | reverse complement strand
CCGACCGAATCCAAAATTTAACAACTAATTGTCTAAATCGTCAATCTTTATATTAATCAAACAATCTATGAAGATCTCCCGTCTAGCGTTACGTTATCTTACGTTATATTTATAAATATTCGAGAACAATGCAGAAACTGGAACAAAAAATTTGCGTAGTTCCCAATTAAGCTGTAAAAATATGTATACATTATTTAATTAAAAAATGTTTCACGTGTTCAAAAATAGAGTTTGCTCAAATAAATGTGCATCAAAATTTGAAATATGCATACGTATTTAAAGTTAATTTAAAAAAAAAAAAAACTAGAATACACATAATTACGGTTCTATTCATCACATTAGTATTATATAATTTTCGAAATTCTAAATTTTAAAATCTTTCTTACGTTTTATAATAAATGATTTGGGTACGCCGAAATTTTTTTTCTTTTCGAGCCACTTGTTAAAAAGACATTTGCTTGTCGCTCTACTAAACGATGAACATGAAAATGTGGATGAATTATGTACATTATCGTATTTTTAAATATGAATTTAAAATTATGTAACGAATTTGAGTTACCATTATTTTAAACCGAATAGGATATTAGTTATGATTTTATTACGTAAAACACAAATAGAAAATTGTGGAAAATGTTCTTCTTTCAGAAAATATTTTGCATAATCTTTTCATTCCTTTGTATTAATAATCTAGAATTTTAGATTATAAACAGATTACTAATATTTATTAAAAAAATAAAGAGCAGACGTTTTTGAAATTTTCAATTTTCGTCCGTTTTTAACGATTTAGTACATCATCGATTCATTTATCTCGTATTAATATTCATTTGTTTATCAATGGAATTTTGAGAATAGATTACGGTAAAAAGAAAAAAAAAACATTTTTTTTTTGTCCGTAGTTTAATTGTTCCTGTAATGTACATTTAAGTGTTTGTTTTTAAGATACATTTTTTCCAATTTATTCTTTATTATAAAACTAATTCGGTTTCTTGTTGTTGTATTCACACTGCGTGGTTTTTAAAGAGAGAAAATTGTTGATTTTTTAGTTTTCGACCTAAAATTAAATTATCGTTTGGTCTTAGATTTTATCTGTTTTCCTAAAAAATATTTAATCTTTTTTTTCTCTTATTCTCATGCAATTATTTAAAATGGTCTCAACAAAAAGCATTTATTTTTAAAATTTTTTTTTTTTGATATTTCCATGAATTGAATCAATATGTTTTTCATAGTATTTCTTTTGGAAAGAATCTATTTACGCGGCTTTTGAATTGCTGTAAAGAAGTCCATTTTTATTTATTTGCTGTACACAGACTAGAACAGGGATTGCGAACCAATGGCTCCCGCGCCATAGATGGCATGCGACACAATATTTTGGGCTCACTACTGATCAAAACGGTTTGCATTTTAGTTTAAAATAAAGTATTCTATGAAGTATTGCGAACAAACGCGAGTGATCGGTCGTGGAGTGGCGAGGAGCACTCTCGTTTGTTATTGTTATTGTGTTCCGTATTTTTTTCAAAAAACTACACATCCCAAACTTGAAAAAAAATATCAAAGATGAACATGAGAAACCAGAAGTAGAAAAAGATTTATTGCTTAAATTATTTCTGTAATTGATCTTCAATCTAGGAATTTTCAGCGAGATTTTCTCAGTTCAAAAAGTTATCGGAAACGCTCACGTTTGTTACATACCCTGATGTGACTTCGTTTGACAAACTGAACGTGTTCCAATTGGATTGGTTGGAAATTGAAGACTTTCAAATGCAATCTGATTGGTTTCCAGTCTAGTTCAATATAAATTAAAAAATGTATTGAAATGAGAAAAATATTGGAATTAATTGAAACAGAAAGATTAACAAGCAATATAAGTAAAAATGACAATAACGAAATTTTGAAAACATGGAATTCTAATCCAGACACATTTAATTGTGTGATGATGCTGACACATACTATTTTAACCCTATTTTCATCTATCTATGCCTCCGAGTCATTATTTTCAGAGATGAATAACATCAAAGACCCGCTAAGATACCGTTTGGCAGATGACTCCAATTCAGCATGCATTCTGCTAAAAGTAATATATTACAATCCTAATATAAGTTATGTGTCATCGAATCTGCAACAAAAGAATTCACACAAATGTTACTTTAATTTGAAATGCACGCATAAATAAAACATTTATTACCATACAGTGCAAAATGCAATTTTTCGTAATAAATAAAGAGTTTAAAGTTTTTGAATTCAGTTTTATTATTTTCCAAATAATTACAAGTCAAAATTATTTTAAGATACTTCAAAACTTCAGTAAACATTGCTTTAGAAAATATGGCTCATTGATCCATAAAGGTTCACCACCCCTGGACTAGAAAGGCCTACACTTATGTTTTCGCGTCAGGTATATTAAAAAACAGAGAAATATTGCTGAAATTCTTGGAAAGAGATCATACCCAGTTTCATTAAAGTGTTATCACTTCCATACCAGAATACTCTACAGTTCCTATTTTTTTGATGAAAATATCCAACGAAAAGTGAGGTTGAGTTTTTCTTTTGGTGCAGATAGCATTTGGATTAAGTAAAAAAAAAATAAGAATTAGAGAGAGTTTCGTTTCGTGTACATGTTTCTTTGGAAATAATAATTTAAGATTAATTTTTGTGATCCTGATTAGTTCTGGAAGTGTTATTATGTAGCTTTCCGTATAAGTATCTATAAAAAAGCATTTTATTGGTATTGATTGTTAAGTAACCGCATGTGAAAGAAACAGCTGGTCTATTGTTGAAATAGTCTTGGAAAAAATAGCTACCTGAATGATTTTTTGGCATGTAACGAAACATTTAAAACTATATACGAAAAGTTCTATTTGTATGTACTATGAACAAAACTGTCTGGTTGAGTACGATATGAAAAGAAAATGTAATTTTTTTATAATTAGGTCCTCTGATACAAGAGTAAAACTATTGCTGAATACGTTTTTTTCTTGCAAAAAATCGTGTTTCAGTCAACGAAGTTAATTTTCGAGCTAAGGGAATTTTTAATCAAGCTTAATGAAAGAAATAAAATAATACATCTAGGAACTGACAGTTTGTATTTTGGCTATTGATTTCGGAGTAACAAAATATGTTTTAGTCATCACTTCCACTGAAAAAATTCTGCAGATCCAGTCATATGTAGCTGTACTAAATGTGTGTGAGCGCCAGACATGACGTCACTGCTAAATTAGAAGGCATGGAATTCAGAAATCGGAGACAAAACAAAATGATTTGGATCAGAGAAAGAGTGATAACACTTGCCTCGGAAAGACTGCGTACAGTCGATCATCTTTTTTATTTATGCAACGATTGCTTATTAAATGGAGACTTTCTGAACCAATACTATTTTTTATTGATTCCTCTAACATCGTAAATTCAAATAGTATTAGCAAAAATCACATAATTATTACATAAAATAATACAAATATTTATAACTTGAGGACGACACAAATCGTGTGCGTCAAAAGTCTGCGTACACAGGAAAAACCCTTTATGATATATAATAGAGTGTAACTAAAAGTTAGAACTCTTTAAGATATTATGTTCTTTTTATAACCTTTCTCAACATATTTGACGGGGATTCAACTAGATTAGTTGTTTCTTCTGTGGTTATTTTGTTCCTTTTTCTACTATAACAGATTTGAGCATTTCTTTGGATGTTATTGTGTTTTCCTTGTTTATTTACTCGAGTAAATCCCACAAATGCTGTATTGTGCTTAGGTCTGGGGACTAGGATGGCTTACAGAATTAGTTAGGGACTTAGCAGAACAGCCATGGCTTCACAATTCTTCAGAATGTCAGCCATTTGCTTGGTTCTTTTGTCCTACTAAAAATAAAATCATCACTCACAGTAAGTTTCTCGGCATATGTCGTGATATTTTGCTTCAATAAGTTCAACTAATCAATTTTGTACATTGTTGATTCAATAAATTAAAGATTACTAGCTGAAAGGCTTCCAATGCACCCTCAAACTCAAACTTTATGCCTCTTTTGCCATGTTTGATAGTCGAAAAAGGATTCCCTTTCTTAAGATCTCTCCAGGAAATTTTGCCGGCATATTTTTGTTCTTTTTGATGCCAAATTACAAAAAAAAATACTTTCTATTGAATATATTACATTTTTCGAATAATTATGTGTCCTATTTGGATGTTTTTTGGCAAAGGTCTTAGCTCTTTTCACTCGAGAGATGAATGGTTTCTTGAGTGCAACTCGGCCATGAGAGTCATTATTTTTCAGTTCTCTTCGAATTGAGGTTTAAGTCACATTTTTGCAAGACCTCAGCTACACTTTTAGATATTTATGAAGCTTATAGTCTTGGAGTTATTTTTATAGAGCGAATTACAAAGCAAGATTCTCGAGGTGACACTGCAGACGGGCGGCCGGATCTTGGCGTGGACGTTAAAATTTTAGTTGATTTGTAGTTTATGAACACTTTTTGAATCAACGAATGTCTCCTATTAACAGTTTCAGCAATTTCTGTAAAAATTTCCCCCTTTTCTGAAGATTTCTGATGATTTTTCTTTCAATAATATGTCGATCTCCATTCTGTTGCCTGCCATGAAACCAAAAAGGTTTTCAAATCTCAAATCCTAAATAAATCGTATAAAATAAGCTTATAATTACTTAAAAACATGATTTAGTGCAATTATTTTACAACGAAAGGTCTTTAAAAGCTCTATTTTGTAAGTGTACGCAGACTTTTGGCGCGGGTGGTTAGTGATTATTTGGTGATCATTCTTTTTTTTTATGTTAAGTGAAATTTTGTGGCTGTTGTTTTAATAAAGAAATTTTGAAGAATCCTTGACAGGTATGTTGATTTTCTGAAGCGAGATCTTGATAGTAATTATAGCATAAATACGTAAGATGATTGCCTGTACGCAGACTTTCGGAGGTAAGTGTATATTTTTTGAATGACTATTGAATAAAAATTTTTCAGTGTAGAAATAAATCATCGTAATTTTTTTTTTTGCCCCTGCTTAATTTTTTTCCCTTCTCGCACGGTTGGTAAAATCTTCATTTTCTTTCTTTCCTTTTTATTCTCAGAGCTCATTTTCGGACTGTATAAAATAGTCGTTGGGGGGGGGGGATAGCCTGAGTGCCTAACTCTTTCGAGCTTCAGTCTCCCATCCTTAGGATTTTTAATGACTGAAATGTTTTGACTGCCCTTTGTTAACCCTTTAAGCGTTCCAAACGTCTTTTTCTGCCATCCTGAGATGCTTCAAAAACGCACCACACGTTTTTTCCCGTAAGACCGTGGACTCACCAAAAATGCACCAAACGTGTTTTTTCCTCCTCAAGTAACCGCTTCGAAAGTGTTAGAGACGTCTTTTTCCGAAATCCTTTTCCCCCTTTAAAGGCTTAACATCTTGAAGGATAATTAGGGAGGGTTGGGGTGACACAAAGGACTCTGACCGAAAGTTTTATGGCTTGCCACGTTCTTCCCCTGCAGCAATCGTAAAAAACTGGGAAGAATTTAAAACCTCCAGAGCGTACGGACTATCAGTTAAAGTTTGTAAGTAAACTTGACTTGAAATATTTTTGGGTTTGAATTAAATAAATTCTTTGATGTAGTTTTCACGATCTAAGCGTTTGTATAAATCTTTCATTTAAATCATTTTTTTAAGTTCCATCACATAAGTAATATAGATGATATACTCACTTTTGATTTAATATTAATTTGAAATTCAACTAATTGGGAAGGAAAAGGGTAGCTTTTGACAAAATCACATTTTTTTCTTTACCTTAAAATTCTCAAGTAGAATTAAGTTTTTTTTTATAATGTATCTCTAAAAATATCTATGATATATCTATTTTTAAATTCAAAGTATATATCAAAACAATGAGGATAATTTACAGTTTCGTTTTTCTTATTTTAATTAATACTTCTATTTTTTTAAAGGAATTATTTCGTTTATGTCAAAAATTTATTAAAAAAAAGTTCAAAATTTAAAACCTGTTAAACTTTTAAAATTCTAAACATGAATAATTTTTAAGTTTCTGTACAACAGAACTTGCAAAAATTTTGTACGCATTGATAAAAATAACAACAAAAAAACCTATTTAAATCCTTTAGTTTTTCATAATATCAAAGCCAGGTGTTCAGAGTATCTTACATACAATCCCTAGTTTTGTATTGTTTAGATAACAAATTATAATAGAATTTTTAATGTCTGAACTTCAGTTTCCTTCAAAGAGAATGGGAACAACAAGATCAAATTTTTAAGCTTGAATCTTTGGCCAAAGAGAAATGAAAAGCACCTGGACAAATTTACAGTTGACATTTGCATCAATAAATAAATAAAGATCCATTTTAAATTCAAGTTAAAAAAATATCTATTTATGCAAAATCCCTTATCATTTAGGTTCTGTTATAGAGATTGGCTGAAGAACAAGTAATTAAAATTTGGACATTTTTTGTAATCTTAACCATACAAAACCAGGAATTTTATATTAGCTGCACTGAAATTCTGCATTTGAATTTCGAAAAATATATTTGTGTATGTATCTCGCGTACGCAGTTGAAAAATATTTACCATAAATACTAATAATTCTTTGGATATTTAAAATTTAAAATTGAATTTTTAATATATTCCACTTCTAATATTTTTCATTTATTCCGTAAATGTCATACAATTTGGTTGAATGAGTGAGTGAATATTAACGTCGCTCTGTTCAGCTATACTCGAGAACTTTTGGCGACGAACCTCGTCATTTTGAACCATGGTCAAGTGACGAGGATGACACCTGTGCTAGCACCTCTCCCCTTCTCCTAACTACCACACCACACCAACAGAGGGACGTTTCAGCTCTCGACAGATTTAACGTGCATCGTGCCCCTACACGGCGGCTCTTCAGTGGTAATGAGCTAGAACTCATGATACGCCAGCCACGAGTCCGTTACCTCGAAAAGGTTTACCTGTTTCATTAAAAAGTTCTAAAGTGAAGAAAGTGGAAATTATGGCCTTCCAAAAGGGAAAAATGTGTGTTTTGAAGTACAAGGACAAAAAACCCCTGCATATGATTAGCATTTTTCATAACACTGATATGATGGAAGTGAAAGCTAAGAAACGGAATTCTGTGAAAATGAAATCAAAAGCAGCGGTGTTTTTATAATACCACCATGGGTGGTGTTGATAGATCAGACCAGTGTCTATCCTACTATCCTGTTGCCCGAAATCAACAAAGGAAATACTACAAGAAGATTTTTCGACATTTGTTAAATCAAATTGTGTGGAATTAATTCCTTCACTATCTATAAAAAAAATGGTGGTATTTTAAATCATATTGGTTTTCGAATGAAACTGATTGAACGATTGATAGAAGGAAGTAGTAATTCCGATTCTCGAAACTTGTTACCTCTGAAATTTCTGAAAATGTAGTCCGTTTAATTGGAAGGCATGAATGGAAATATGTGCTTCATAATGGCTTCATATGTGGAAAGTGACTCTTCAAGAAAAAACAAACCACCACGAAAATGTGTCGTATGCAACCTTAAGAAAAATGATAACGGAAAACGCATTCGAAGAAAAACACGTTTTGAATGTAAAGACTGTAATGTTGGACTGTGTGCAGCGCCGTGTTTCGAAAAATATCACACTGGGACAGTGCTATAAACGACGTATATCAATCAATCAATGACGTATCTATCAATGTATACAAAAATCTTTTTTCTTAAAATTAACGGTTTAAAAATAATGTTTTGAACAAATATATTTCTTTTTGCCCTCTATATGCATATGTACACTTCTAGCTTCAGTAATGTACAATTGTTTAGATAAACTTTTGGCTTTGTAAAAGGTATTTTGCTTTGACTAAACATTTTATAGCAAATTTTAATAATATTTTGTATACATCTTTGATAATTTTTGCTTTTTATACCTGTTTAAATTATTATTTATAAAAGTTTCTTTGCAATTGTTTGTAAATTGAACAAAACCTTTTCTTACACAATTATGTATATTTGAGGATGAATTCTGATTTATTTTATATTCAGTAGATACAAATTTTTTTGTAAATTGCTTTTTCTTTGCAATTTTATTTGTTTTAAAGCATGCATATTTATATAATGAAATTTCTAACTATCCAAATGATATGTCGGGCTTTTCTCCATTAAAGGCTTTTAGGATTTTAGAAATCATCTTGTAATTATTCATTATATATTTAATAAGGAAAAATATTTCCATATATAAATAAATATTTGGTCCCGTAAGTATATAATTGTTTTTAGCTACAGTTTGTAAAATGTATTGGAATTAGTAGTGGGACCGGAGTTTTACAAATTATGATTGTTTTTGACTGCACTAAGTTACATATTTATATATATTTCATTCTTTTTACATTATGAGTAGAAGTCATAAACAGTTCTATAATAGTAAAATAAATTTTTGTTTTATATTCAAAGTATACTATTATATTGATTCTGAAAATAATAAGTTAGTTTGACAAGCCATTATTTAACAATTTTAAAGCATTGAACATTTTTGAAGTTTTTTAAAACTTTTATAGAATACTAAATTATTAAAAATATTTAATTATTGTAAATGATTTATATTTCTTAGATTATTGGAAACAAAAAGTATAGAATTTAAAATCTATTTCTTTGTTGGATTTTACTAATTATTTTTATAGCTAAACCTGGAAAAACACGAAATTTTTCAAATATTAACTTTAAGATTTTTAAAAAACATAACTGGAGCTCCCAGTCTTAAATCCAAATGAACTTTTATGGATCATATGTTTGGGAGTATTTACAAGATATTTCAAGATTAGAAAAAAAAAAGCGTTTGGGATTAGAAAACACATTTTCAAAATTAAAAGTCTGAAAAAAACGCATTTATAAAATTTGGAAAGGCATAAAACAAAAACTAATAGTGTCTGTAAAGCTCTAATTTTTAATATGTTATTTTCCAACTTATGTTCTACATCCAAACACTACTTGAAATAATTATGACTGAAAATATCTTTTTTAATTCAAAATATTCTTTTAAGCAATGTTAATAACATTTGTTACTTTGATAGATTATTCGGTTTCATCTTAACCTAATATTTTCACAGGAGTTTTAAATACACAAAACATTTATACACACAAAATAATAAAGATATAAAGGTAATCCCGAAATCACCAAGTTTGTAAATAATGTCTATTTTTTTTCTAAATCGGGGTAGTTTAGCAAGTTTGGGTTTTTGTTGCATGACTTGAAAATACTAAAGTAGTACTACAAAATATTTACTATAATGTAGTTTAACATTAGGGAAATATTTAGTTCTTTTTACAATATTTATATTCAGAACATTTACATTTTTAAGTCTAATTGTAACATCATCTGTGAAAGCTGGATTTTAGATTCATAAATTTCAGTCGCGTATTCCTTCCCTTTCAAATGTTATTTCTCACAGAAGCCTGCTTACATTTTTGTCATGGCATTTTCTCAGCAGGAAAAAATTAATGAAAACAAAGAAAATGCTTTTAAATTATATAAATTATGTGTACAAATAAATATAGTGGTCTTTAAATCAATCTTAATTAAGTAAATGTGAGAGAACTCAAAAGCTTCAAAACATAGCAAACAGAAATGATTTTAGAAATTAGAATTGCAGTTAATACCCATTTCACACGAAAAAGTGGCTTGTGTTCAAAAATATTTTCAATTAATTCAATTTAGAATTGCAAAAATACTTTAAAGTGAATTCAAAACTAAAATCAAATCTCTGAAAACTTTAAATTTCTTAAAACCTAATTGGTTTTCAGGTCGTCTGGAATGTATGCTTTGTCTAAGATCCAGCCTAGAGCCTAGGCTTTTTTTACAGTTTAAAAGTATCCTAAAATGATAAGAGAGAGATCCCAGTTCAATTAGAACAAGCTTTCCAAATATATGGGCCACAAAAGTTTTTTAAAAAAACCTGATGTTTTTGTTATTATGCCTTAAATTTGGAAAAATTCTCGACACTTAAGAGAATATTATTTAAAAACCAAAAATTATAATCCGTTTTTTCCACATGTGTAATTTTTTTACAAAACTACCCAAAATTTTTAATATAATAACATTTCAAAAGCAAAAGGTAGGGTTTTCTTGCTATATAGAATGAGTTATGAGGATGATGAATTTATACTGTTAATATTTAAGAATAAAATAACAATTTGTAAGGTTCTAATCCTGGAATTAAGGATACATCTCTAAATGTTAAAATTGCTTATAAAATTTCTTATATTATTAATTGTCTGTTAATTTTACTTATGTAAAATGTTCTAAGTGTACTGTTTTTAAAAGACAAAATTAATCAGTAAAATATCGTTGCAATGACTGAATTGAAAGATGTAGTTACGGATGACAATTTCCCATTTATAAATATATGCAAATATGCATTTAAAGGATGTAATACTAAAGAAACAGAAAGATGAAAATGAAATCTGAACAGAAAATGGGAAGAAACACACTTTCGCATTTAACACATTTAAGAAAAATATATTTCCTTATTAAAATTATTGATTGAAAGTGTATTAAATGGTTCCGACACAAATGCTGAAGTGGGGAGAGTATTATTTTATTCTTAGTGCAAGTTGTTATGAAGAGATTTGATTTATGCAGAAAAAATTCATTCAACAGAAAAATATAAATTTAAGGATTAAAATTTGCATAAATTAAAAGTATTAAAACCTCTCTTTAATGTTATTTTAAATTAAAAATATAATAAAATGCAGAAACCCCAGTTTTAATGTACAAGTTTCTTCATCGTATATAACAGAGGTTCCCAAACCTTTTTGTCTCATAGACCCCTTGCCATGTTTTTCGGTTTCGGGTAGACCCCTGCCTACCTAATATTAAATTTTTGCAAATTTATCAACTTAAATGTCTTTTTGATAATTGGTGCTACTACTTTCAAAAAATTAAATTTTTAACTGTAATGAAGTATAGTTCTGCGTTTAAAACTTAAGAAGCGCATATATAATGAATTAAAATTAAAACAAAATAACTGAACAAATGCTTTTAAAGAGAAGGATGAATCTGGTGTTTCAATAACAAATTTTCAATATTTAATATCAATCTTGTCAGGTTTAACCCTAACCTTCCTTTTTCGTAAGTGCCTACTTCTTTCTTTCTTTTCCTTTCTTTTTTGTTTTGAGTTTGGAAAACTCAGTGAAACTCCCCCTCACAAGGAAAAACACATTTAAAAACTTTCTAATGATATTCCATAATTTGTGACAAATATCAGGTATGTCTTTTTAAAGCCAAAATTACTGACATCCGTTTCTATAAGATCTTCATTAGGACCTATTCTAATCAGTTCCTATTGCAATATGGCACTTTTTTTTTTCAAAGCGACTATTTGAAATCATTGTCTACTGCTGTATTACTAAAAAAAACAATCTCAAACTTAATTTCAAAATCTGAGTAAGGGCATTTAAATGTTAAACGTAGGTTAAAATGTCCTGACAGACTGTGACAAATTAAAAAAATTCGTGACGTTCAATATTATACTTATTTAACTTAATTTTGGAAAAAAATGCTGAAATATTCCTTGTATATAAAATTTATGTTGTCACCTAGATGGTAGTCACCTTTTATGTTGTTAAACTAACCTCACTAAATTTAGTAAACGTTAAATTGGTAAAATCTGGTTCCCACTGGATCAAATTTTTTTAAAGATTAACGCCATGATCTAGTTTAATGAGAACCACGATCATAGACCCCCATTTACACCTCATGAGCCCCCAAATTATTTTTTTTTACTCGCGTGGATCTCTTGCAGGTCGTCATAGACCCCTGGGAGTGCATATAGATAAATTTGGAAATCCATTGGTATATAATAATACTACATTTATTCTCATTTTGCTTTTTAAAAAAGATGATCACTTTTACTTTTTACCTCATAATTTTTTTTAAAAAAAAGAAAGAAAAAAAACAGGAAAAAATATATATTGGTTTGCGTTTTCTTAGTCTGATATTCAATAATGTTACAGTTTACTTCTGTCTTGATCAAATCTAATACCAAAATCAAAATGTTTTTTTTAAAAATTTTTTTAAGTTTTATAAAGTAATAGGAGAAAAAAATAAATTTTCTTTTGCTTATTAAAAATATTTTTCAACTTTTAACTCGCCATTTCTTTAAATCTTTATTTTTTATCCTTTATTTGCTTGTTACTATGATACAACAAATTGGATGGTTTCTGTTCGCCGTGATGTGGATCCAACGTTCATCACACAATTTTCTCACAAGGCAACAGCTATGAATGAGAAATCTCCCCTTTCCAACAACACAGAAACCGAAAAAGCAATAAAATCATCCCCTACAAAAGCGCTTGTAGACCTCCCGTGTCTTAAAGGGGGAAGGCATAAAACTGTGGTGCATTTTCGAAGCAGTTCCCAAAAATAAACATGAACCGTTTCGCTACCGTCAGCTTTGAAAAAGTAGACCGCTTTTGAATGAGTTTCAATTAGAGCCTCACCCACTCAGAGGGTTAAATTAAAATATTTAAGGTATCCGACTACTTGCGACAACTTTTTTTTTAAAAATCGAGATATGGGGATTTTTTATTGTTTTTAGATTTTTTTTGTACATTTTAAAAGAAATATGCTAAATTAAGAAGAGAAAAAGAAATTATTATTACTAAAAAGAGGAAAAAATGAGTAAATATTTACGAAAAATAACACAAACGGGGCCCATTTTGTACCAAAAGTTTATGAACAAATTTTCAATTTTTCAATTCTGATGTGTGTTTCTATGTTATTCATTTTTAAAATAAAATTCTGGATAAGAAATATTTTAAATTTTACAAAAACTAGAGCAATTTATCTTAGTTATTATATGAAATTGCTTAAAAAAACAGTGACTATATTCACATAAGGGATTGTAAATTTTGTAATAAAACAGTGATTGATAAATCTAAAGGTTAAAACACTTCTACTATAAAACAGAACATACACAAAAAATTTCAGTGAATTATTTTCTAAACTTTTTTAAGCAATCCCTGTCCCCGTTTTAGCACTTTAAAAAAAAACACATTTTGAGTAAAACGCGTTTTAAAGTATGACATTTTGGTTAAAGTAATGGCATCTGCTTTTACTAAAATACTCATAGTTTTTGAGAACAGAAAATAATAAATTTGATATTTTTATAAAGCTAATAAGATGGTCTATAAAATAAAATCATAAAAAAATTTGTCAATTTTTGGCAAAATTCACAATTTTAGGGTAGTCGGATACCTTAATATGTTATGTCTTCCAGTAACTCTGGCAGTTGTCTTCCTGCACTCGCCAATTCTTTTTCACCTAATATCGACGCTTGGGAAACTGAGAATTGCTTACAGAAATGTGGTTTAGATGTATAATATAAACAAAAACAAAAAAAAAGAGAGATTGAAAAGTGATTCACACTCACTGTTTTGAAATAAAAAAATGCATTAAGTGCTTGAAAATTAAAATCAGTGCAAACACCGAAATTGAAAGCAAAATTTTGATTCATGGGTGGACGGGGCGACGCTTGTCGAATCACTGTATAAAATACGCTTTCTCATAGACAGTGGAAATTATTTGGTAGGCGTCCTTATAAATATTTAGTAACGCTGAATTTCAAAGACTAATTCTATTGAAAACGGCTTCTAAATGTGCAAAAAGATTACCATAACTATAATAAATAAAACATTATTGAATTTTCAAATAATTTTGAAAAAAAATGTAGATGTTGTGGTTTTTGAGAGGCAAGAAAAAAAACACCGTATTTTTATTTTCGATAAAGACTCTACTACAGTGTAAGTTTTATGTTCATTTTAAGTTAACAACCACATTTCACTGACGAGGAAAATGGAGACTAAAGTTATTAGTTTCGAGAACTATAACATACGGTTGACAGTAATCTGGTAAAGATATGAGAAGCGGGTTAATTTATTTATCAATTTATTTATACCTTACTTAGAGGCAATGGATCTTAAAAGATTGAATTACAGTCAAGGGAAGACATTTGTAAGAGAACAATATTTTCAAAATAATTATTCTAAATTCTTTTTTTCTTTCAAAAAATTACTTTTCTTTTTTTTCCTTGAATAAATGTAAAATAATCTGAAGTAAAAATACCCATTCACAGGTTTACGTCCTGAAATCGGGATCTTTATGAAGGAGATAAGCTTCCTTAATTAGTTTATATTCATATCGAATATTCATTATGTCCGTAGAAAAAGAAATTACCTTTCCCCTCTCCGAATAATTCATCAACTATCCATTTCCTTATTATTTAGGTTAAATGTGGTGAAGGTTAAAAATGGGTACTCTTATTGGATATAAGATAAGATGACCAAATTTTAACATTGGTAAAATGGAATTCCATAGACCGGGGGAGAGGGGTTCCTGATTAAAAATTCAGACCATATGGAGAAACAGAAATTTTCATAGAAAGCATAAATTGTATAATGTAATATATATATTTTAAAATTTTAACAGAAGTGCAATTTACAGTTACAATACATTAAAAATTATGTATAGTTACTGTACAAAGAATAAAATATATAATACTATCGTATAGAATTATTTTTGTTTTTTGGTACACTTCTCATTTAAGTGGATTTTTTTTTAGTGGATTGCTGTCGTTGTTTAAAAGTTCATGAAATGTTTCACAAGAGTTTGTTAAATTATATTTCGTACATAAAACAGCTTTGAGTATCAGCACTTTGCTGTGCTTTTTCTGATGTCCACACTTTATTTACCTTACAAAAAACGCGTTCAATTGTAGTGAGTGTTACACAATTTTTAGTGCATTACTATATGGAAAATTATTTGTTTCAAAATGATGTACCAAACAAAACTAACCATTTGTTTTTTATTGTGATTTTTTCTGCTGCCCAAGATTTGACCTGTCCCTTATCACTAACTTTTTTAATAATGGCATCTCATTAAAAATCATTTTCGGAAATCTTACGATGTAGGGAATTTTGAGTAATATGATTGAATGATTTTTGCGCGCATCATTCCAATTAAGTTCTTGTTTTAATATAACCCAAAGAAAATATTCAATATTATTGTAACGTCGTCTGAGAGATAGTTACAAAATTTTTCCGTCGTTGCCAATGCCAGAGAAAAATTGCCATTGCTCATTAAATCCAAACAATGGTGGTTGATTTCTAACCACTGAACAGTTCTCGGTAACTTTAAAATTCTTAATAATTATTTTTTCTTGAACTTCATCCCTTCAGTGGGACAAAAAGTGAAGTGCCAAGCTTACTTGGAAATTGAACACTGGAGGTTTCGTCGTCAGACTGACCACCTGACCAGAAAATCTGCTCCTGCAATTCAGTGCCCTAGGTTACAAAAACTATGGACTCAATAGGCCTTGGACCTTTGTGGGCTGTTGCATCACTGAATTTAGTTTGATTTATTAAAGTTATAAATATAAAATTATCAAAAATAATATGTGCAACAGCCACATGGTCTCCAGAAACCATATATTACCTTTTCGTTCCCTAGCATGTCACTTGCATCAAAATGCATTAAAAACGTTTGGTCACTTTAGTACAGGACGATTTCTTTTTTTCAATCACCGTAACGTTCTCACAGCGTAATTGTGATGATTAATTTCAACACTGAAATAGAAAACCAGCAACTCAAACGAAAATTACAGAGATAGATCCCCTCCCTCTTAACAGTTAAGTTATGCCGATGTTTTTACACCAAGCCAAACTCTTGATTTCTTTTGAATTTTAATACACACCTTCATTCCATGACATTAATGATTTTTAAAGTTACAAGAGAGTTGATTTTCCTTTAGATATTGATTTTTATATAACAATATAATACTTACACTTCTTAAATGTGTAAAAACATTAAAAAAAACTGAATATAAAACATAATTAATTGAGAAGTAAAAAGATTGTTTGTTTGTATCTTAAATTTTGTCTGTACTGTAAAACACATGGCGTACATTTCATCTTCTAAAACCAAAAGTGGCGAACCTTTTTGAAAAGTGGAAGTTTGTTCATTTTTTAATGTTAATCCATAGATCATTAGCTCATTCTATAAAGGGGGGGGGGGGTAAAAAGGTACCAATATTTTTAAAATTTGTCAGCAAAGAAAACACGATTATATACTTTTGTTCAGGCTCTCAATTCTTTAAGTTCTCTAAAAATTACATTCCCTTCTTTTTAATAAAGAACAGTAAAAAAGGTCGACATCTATAGAAATAGTTTGTTTATTACTTACAACAAGAGTTACTGTTCCTGAGGACAGATTGCACTGAGTATTTGAATGAACGTAAAATAAAGAAAAGCACAAATATTACGAGAAGTTCTTTGTTAATAAACCTATGACAATATGGAGGTGCTAGCGCAGGTGTCAATTGACCGAGGTTCATAATTACTAAATCCGTCGCCAATAGCCGTAAGGTAACTTTAAAGTCCAGTGTTCAGAACAAAACACAAAGTAAATAACAAATATATATTATACGGGGAAAAGTTATTGCGTTTTGAAATTTTTTTGTTGCTCTGAGAAAACTATTTCATGGCGTTCATTTCCAAATCTTGAATGAAAAATACCATGCTCGTCATGAACATTTTTTAATGTTTTCATACATTAGTAATACAATGACACTTTTCCTTAAAGGTTTTTAATTAAGTTCATTTCAATGCCGAATGGTCATATAAAATATCTTTATTTCGTCTAATAAACTGACAAGTTATTTCAGAGCTTGACAGCAACTGAGCCCTCGAACAGTGTTGTATGTTAAAATACCAGAATATTGTCACTCGATTTCTCTTCTAAGAATTTTCAAAATTCTCCTTTATCAAAATATCTCGCGCTTATAGAATTGATTATTTTTATTACTGGAAAATATTTTTAAACTTCGTATCGTGCATAGAACTTCCTAATGTATTAAATTATACATCTGCGAATATCAGATACTTTGTGTGTGAGCTCCTGAATATAATCAATGTTTTTCCTATCATATTACCGTAAATTTCCAACGACCGTTTCAAATTAAATTAATCTTTTGACATTGTAAACGTTTTGCTGACCTGTTAAATATTAATTCCTTTTACTCCAGTTTCATAAAACATATAAATATTGAAAAGGGCATTTTAACATTTCGGATTAATATCTTGCATACTAAATTGCATCAAGCAAAATGTGCTCAATTAGATGGAATGTAATTTATAAGACGGTTTGCAAAAGTTAGGAATAGTTAATTTATAAGTTAGTTTTAAAAAACTTTCATTACTGAACATGAAAACCTTTAGAATTTAAATATGTATATGTATATATATAATCTGTATTTTATTAAGTTCATTCCATTTTACTAGTTTTTCGGATTTATTCAAAATTTCTGTTTCAATACCATTGGTTGGTTGCTAAGACCACAGTGCATGTTTTCTCTGTTCACATAAAAACAGATAAAAATAAATAAATAGAATATATTGAGGTGAAATATTTTTTCTTAAGAAAATACATTTTCCTTCGATTTGTGTGTGTTGAAGAAATAAGGTCGATTTCTTGATATTTGGTTTATTATTTCAATTTATCCAGACCACAAACAGTTTTTATACCGAATGGCATCTTCTAAGAACAATATATTTAACTAGCATAGTTCCATGCTTTCTTTTCGACCAGTGGATCTCTTATGCTTTTCTTATGTATATTTCTTAATGCAACCGAGAAGAAATTTTAAAAAACACATCAGTTTTACGGAATTATTAAAATTTTATCTTCTTTAACAGATTTAAAATCATACTAACACTAAAATAAAAATACTTTTGAATTATATAATACATACCACATGGTGTGTATTTGAAATTTCAAATGTTCCATTCTCCTAAATCTTTTAATGTAATCAAGTCTTGAATACTATGTGTATGTGAATACAGAGTTGTCCTTTTTAAATTATTTTTAAGGAATTCTTAATTTTTATTTTGGAACTGATAGAATGTTAATGAAATTATGTATTTCTTCCTTGTGTCTACTTGCTAAGGCGCAGAAATAATTCGTTTTACGAATTATGTATTTATTATTTTTCCCCTGTCCTTACACTATTTCGAAATTTCTTTCTTTCACATTTTTCTCTTTCTGAAAAACAAAATAAATGCAATTTTTTTGCTATCGAATAATTATCTGAATATTACTAGGACCAGAAATGTTTATTTTAAAAACTGCAGACCATTTTGAATGTTTGGATACTCGGTCATATTATAACGACATATTAGGATGAACACACACAACATATATTCGTTTCAGCACATAATATTAATTCTTTTAAGTAGAATTTAGTGAAACAAAAAAAAAAAAAGAAGAAGAAGCAATTTGCAACCCCGTATTTTGTTAGCTGTTAAGAATTTTTTTAAACTTATACCACTAGAAATTTTAGAGAGCTTTTTAAACGCCAGCCTTTTCAACAGTTTTCTGAATAGCAATTAAAGTCTCAATTTCTTTTTAAAAACCCATTCGTTCACTTTTTGATGTCACATTAGACTCTTGTATTAAATTATTGAAATTTTTAAATAAAAAAAATAACCTTGTATTTAAAAGTAAAGATCCATAGAATGAAGACATTCGTTATTCTTTGCATCACGTAATCTCATATTAGACATCGCTTTACAATCCTTTTGAACTCTAAAATGGTATTTTTTTCCAACCAGCGGAATTGATATTTCATTACAATTTATTTATTTCAGACCTGAAAAAAAGAATTTTTTGAATTATTTGATTGTCATATATTTTTATATCTGAATTATTGATGTCAATTATAATGCAAGTATATTAGATATTTCAAATTGCACTCACTACCAGTGGTTTTGAATGTGACAAGCCAGGCCTTTTAGGCAGCAAACGTTTTCTGTGGAGGTGGAAGAGAATAAACAGGTACGTATGCAGTGAAAGAAATATGGATTGAAATACAAAGGATTGCCTTGAACGACAAGAATACTACCAGTCAAGCTAAGTCCTTAACAATTACATATTTTTACCATTTATTTTGTGTTTATTTCATTTTCGATAAAGAATGTGTTTAATTGAATATACTAGCTGATGTTTTCTGTAAGGCTAGATGCATTTCTAATTTAGTCTTTCAGAGAACATTTGTTGGTGATTTCATGTAACACTTAAAGGCTATAAATAATTAAACATTTATATTGTATTCGTAAAATTGTGTTAATACTGTGGATGAGAAATGGGTCTCATATATAATTTTATATATTAAATATTGTCTGAAGTAACAATTGTTCTTTGTGCATTACTCGAATTTTTCATTAGAATGAGCATTTCTAGTTGAAAATTGGAACGAGTGTTTAATATATATTTTTGTGAACTTTTCTGTGAACTTAATCAGGTTTCGTAGCGTACATAATTGAATATGGAATAGTTATGAATTCGAAATAAAGTATAGATTACCACTTGCCCCCTTGTCTAAAAGTCTTATTAGATGATATTGCTTGGAATTACAGAATATGATAACAAAACTTAGGTGATTTTCTTTAATAACAAGATTAAGTATAGAAGTAAAAATAAGATACTCCAATCAGGTCGCCAAGTCCTTCAGTAGAACATAATTCACCTTTAATTATTTCACTTTTATGTTTAACCTTTTACACAATTTTGCAGTCCACCTTTTTGCATTCATTTGCTGAGTGTGGATTGAAATTAGATAATTTATTTAATATTGCCACAGCCACTGTTCACATTATATTTCTATCTGGAAAAAAGTATTATCTCTAGTAACTTCAAACATATCCCTAACTTTTGTTGATTCTTCTCTAAAAATTAAATAATTACATCTTTAAAATCATTTTGATATGTTACTGGAAAAAAATGTCTATATACATTTATATTGGAATATATAAGCCTATTGAAAAAACTAAGAATGTGATTAATATATATCTGATCCCCATTTCCCTTTCAATGAAAACAAAGTATATCCTGTTTGTGTTTTATATATGTTATGTTTAATTTCCCACAACGTATATATTGGAGTCTCAAATTAAATAACTAATCATTTCACAGAAAAGGTAATCCAAACATAAGATTCCAATATCAGCTCATTAATTTTAACGGGTTCGCATGTAAGCTTTTAAACTGTACTCTCAACGGAAACCTAAACTAAAAAAATGATGATTTAGCAATTCTGGAAAGAAATATACAATCCAATTAAAAATCAGGGGAGTTGGCGTGAGTTTGTCTCCATGTTAAAATGGTAATTCATAAATATGTGCCTTGAATAAATTAACGACTTTTTGGTTTTGCACTCACTGGAGGGAATATTTGAATCTTGGTCTCTCAAGAGAGTTATGGATTTATTGCAAGCAATTGTGCTAAATGTATGCAATACTTCCCTTTTAATGTAAATAGAAAAGCAGTCTATTTCATATACAATGTTTTAAAAGAAAAGGATAGCTGATTTTGTTTTCATTGACTTTCCAAGTGGAAAACTTATCTATTGGGAGCCTACAAGTAAAGGTGGCCAATCTTTTTACAATGAAAAGGAGGTCGAAAAATTTAAGAAAATATTACAACACAAATATATGAGACTTTTTTATAATTTAAACAAAATACACCCATTACGTTCACATCTATTTTAATTATTTACTTGAAGAGTATTTATAAATTGAATGAATTTTTTTTATCAATAGATATTTTTCTAATACATCGGAGATTTCGGAGCAAGAAATATCATCTATTTGAACTGTTTTGGTAGTGCTACAGCTAAAGCAACAATATTCAATCTCGATTTCTCACTTGTCCAAAAATCATGACCAGTTGAAACAAAACTCTATCAACTGCTGCATTAGTTCCATCGCAACATGACGAAAATTCAATAACTACAAATTTTCATATGGAAGGTGTTAATTTTCGAAATGGTTACATATTTCCACCCTCTTTTATCATTTTCAACCTGTTTATTTTCCCATACTTCTAATTTATCAGAATTTAAATATACATTCAGTCTCCTAATTTCTTCTAATAGACAATTGTCATCCATTTTAATATCATGGATTTCTTTTTCAATAAAAACTCACACAATTTACTTCCGTTGAAGTCAAAAAACACCGATGAAACTTGATATTTCCTGTGATATTGTTTCAGACCATTCTTCGCAATATTGGAAACATACTTGGTAAAAATTCTGCACTTCATTGGTAAACTTTTCCATTATGCCGGATTTGATTCTTCTAAATTTGACAATTTTCTTTTTATTATTATTAATGGAATAAATCTTTCTTCTAATTGGGATTTTTATTGAAGGACAAAATCGTTCAAAGTAAGACTAACTTTTATACCTGAAATATGTTCACCATCCATCTTTTGAATCGTTTTGAAGAAAATAGATGCCTGATTATGTACAAAATGCATTAATATCTCCGAAATTCATACTGTACCGGGACATGACGAGTAGCAGTTCGGCTTGGGATCTCTGAATGCAGAGATTAACAGATTATTTTTAAATATT